>CM070777.1:117964108-118226608 GCA_036346955.1 Dipus sagitta
ACATAAAGCACGAAGTGCTGCATGTTCTGCAGTTCCTTTGCAGCAGCACTGAGCCCTGGAGTGCCCATTATCATTCGCTCTCTGCTTACAAACAACAGAAAATTTTTTAAAATTATGTGTGTATGTGTAGGTATGCCAGGGCCTTTTTCTACTGCAAATGAACATCAGATGCTTGCACCACTTTCTGCATTTGATTTATGTGGATGGCTTAGAAACTGAATCTCGGCCAGCAAGTCTTGCAAGTGCCTTTAACTGCTGAGCCATCTTCCTAGTCCTCAAAAATCTTTAATTAAAATTTTAATTTAATTTATTTGTGAGACTGAGAGAAAGGTTGGGGGGAGGGAGAGAGAGAAAGGCAGACAGAAGGAAAATGGGCATGCCAGGGCCTTCAGCTGCTGCAAACTCCAGACACATGTGCCACCTTGTACATTTGGCTTACATGGTTCCTGGGGAATTGAACCTGGTCCTTTGGCTTTACAGGCAAGTTCCTTAACCATTAAGCCATGTCTCCTGCCCTAAAAATCTCTATTTTAATAAGCTTATCAAGTTACCTCCATGCATAGCAAAATGTGAGAAACATCTTCTGAAGCAGTGGTTAACACCCAAAGTGGAGAACTTATGACAAATGCAAAATGTTAGCTCCTAATGCAGGTGAAGAGGAACCTAGGTTTTGAGCAACCCCACAAGTGTCTCTGGAGAATGCTGGTGTAAGATCCACTCCTCTAAAAAACACTTCAGCTGTGTGAACATGTGTGTGTGTGGGGAGGGGGGCATGGGAGCTGGTGTGCCAAGGATAAGAAAGGGGAGTTGGAAACAGGAATATTTTCTTACTCTCGCAGGCAACAAAACCTAGACAATCTTGTGCAGCTCCAAGTCTCAGAAATTAAGAGTCACTGCAGACTTCATAAGTGCCGTGCTTCCTTGCTCTGGTTGCTAATCCCAACTCAGGCAAGCTGAAAGCCTGGGGAAGATATTTGTTACACTTTAGTGCACCTCCAAGTCCCACACTTGAGTGTCAACTGGCCAGAGGAAAGTCTCCATCCATGGTTCCCAAAGTTTGCTACATTATTAAAAATCAACAGGGGAGCTTGAAAAACCTCCAGAGCCAGGTTATATCCCACGGCCCTCACATCAGAATCTCCTAGGTGACTGACTTGACCATGTTTGAAACTTCTGTCATGGAGAGGCCCTTGAAATTTTCTGTGGTTCTCATGGAGGCAGCTGGGGTGAGGTCAGAAAACTGTGCCCTGTACCGCCCAGAACAAAGTCATGAAAAGGCCAAAGTGACTCCAGGAAAGAAGGGCAAGATGTGTTGCCTCTGCCTTCTTTGTACGGACAAGAACTAAACCCCTATCAATTTTGCAGAATTTTCCAAGAAGGGCTCTTGGAGGTGAAGACGATGTCTGGAAAAAGAGAACTCCAGACCTGATGAAATGGCAAAGACAGATGAAGGACACTTTGAGTGGAAAGTGAAGGCTATGCTTCATGGTGCAAAAGGAGGATCAAGAGAGGGGAGGGGTAAACGTTGTCTTCTCTGAGTGCCTTAGAACAGAGAGCGCCATGATGGACATCTTATTTTTGACCTCTCTCTCACCCTCTCTCACTCTTACTGGATTTAATGACAAAGTTTGATTCTGATATTTTTAAATATTAATTTATGTGTGTGAGAGAAATGGGTGCTCCAGGGCCTGCAGCCACCAGAAACAAACTCCAGACACATGTACCACCTTGTGCATCTGGCTTACATGGGTCCTGAGGAATCAAACCTGGGTCCTGAGGAATCAAACCTGGGTCCTTTGGTTTGCAGGCAAGGACCTTAACTGCTAAGCCATCCCTCCAAGCCTTGATCATGATCTTATTGTAGTCCAGGGGTATCAACCCCCTTTTTAAAACTTTATTGACAACTTCTGTAAGTATAGACAATAAACCATGATAATTACCTCCTACCACCCTTATTTTCCCCCTCCCAAATCTACCCTCTATTGGGCGTCAACCTTTTGACAGTGCATCACAACACTGTCACCTACAAGACTTATATTTCTGAGCAATGTGCAATGGAGTTACACAAATTATTTTAAAGTACGTAACTTCAATTTTGGGTCCCAATCATAACTGTCCTAGGTTGCATGTGGCTGTTGGTAGTCTCTCAAAGGGCCAGGAGTTACATGAAGTGGACATGGGTGTCTGGTGTGCCTTGACACTGTTTCAAAGTTACATATTTCTTCAAATCAGTTTTAAAATGAGCACTGTCATGTTCTTACTCTGTGCACTGTGCTGCTGATGTGAGGAGGCATTTTACAATGGTTCTGGCAATTTGTTTTCAACTTGTAAGGTGGTGTTAACTATCTGGTTATTAGCTAGAGATCAACTCTGGATACCCCTTGCCTAGCATGGAAGCTATAACAACCCTGGGAGCTGTAGCTTGGGGTGTGCACTGTGAGGCTGGACCTGGGGACACTATGTGGGCATCCACCTAGCTTCAGGTTTCTTGTTTTTATATACAATGACATAACCTTCCACAGACACCCTTAGTTGTGGAAGTGGAAGAGTTAGCTGGCATGAGAAATGTTTAGACTTTTTTAAGTGTAGTGTAACAGACCATTTTAAAACAAACTGTTGAACTCCTCATTGTCAGAGAACTATGCAATGAAAGTTCAAGAGCCTCTCAGGCCCTCCACTTGTGGCAAGAACTCACACTGAGCCATCCTTCCAGTCTCCTCTTGAAAGTTTAGAATGTGAAATGTTTTTAAAGTAATAAGCAGTATTAGATGTAACAAAACAAAAAAAACTGAAACAACAACAACAAAACTTACCAAAAACAAACAAACCAACCAAACAAAACTATCTTTCTGGGAAAGGCCAGAAAATGTCTAGTTAGGCTCTATGACTAAGTGATTTGTTACATCTACTCAACTCAGCAGCTACAGGCTGATGGATGAGTGGGGCTATGCTGATAAAACGTTTCCCTCCAGGGCGGGAGGGACGGCTTAACGGTTAAGGCGTTTGCCTGCAAAGCCAAAGGACCCAGGTTTGATTCCCTAGGGCCCATGTTATCCAGATGCACAATGGGGCCCACACGTCTGGAGTTCGTTTGCAGTGGCTCGAGTCTTGGCGTGCCCATTCTCTCTCTCCCTCTCTAATAAATAAATAAAATATATATTAAAAAAAACTTTTCCCTCCAAAACAGGGCTGGGCAGGGCATGGTGGCACACACTAATTCCAGCACTTGGGAGGCAGGGGTAGGAGGATCACTGTGAGTTCAAGGCTACCCTGAGACTACAGAGTGAATTCCAGGTCAGCCTGGGCTAGAGCGAGACCCTACTTGGGAAAAAAAAAAAAAAAGACAACATATGGCTGGGGAGATGGTTTAGTGGTTACAGGTGCTTACTTGCAAAGCCTGATGGCCTGGGTTTGACTTTCCAGTACCCACAAAAAGCCAGATGCACAAAGTGGCACATGTGTCTGGAGTTCATTTGCAGTGTCAGGAGGCCCTGGTGTGCTTATACTCTCTCTTTCTCAAAAGACAGCATAAAGGGGGCTGAAGAGATGGCTCAGTGGTTAAAGGTGCTTTCTTGCAAAACCTGATTGATGACCCAGGTTTGATTCCCCATGCACCATGTAAAAATCAGATGCACAAAGTGGCATATGCTTCTGGAATTTGTTTGCAATGGCAAAAGGCCTTGGTATGCCCATTTTTTCTCTCTCCCCCTCTTGCAAATAAATAAAAATAAAATAAAACTTTATTAAAAAATGACCATGTAAGGGCTGGGGAGATGACTAAGTGGTTAGATCTGATGACTTGCAAATCTCTCTCCTCTTTCTCTCTCTCACACAGGAACCCACTGACCCCAGGGTCTGGGTCTGCCTAGGTCTCCCCCATAGCCAGTGGCATTAGAGACCAGACTCAAGGCCTTGTGATGATTGCTAAGTGCTTTGCTACTGAGCTGCACTCCCAGAAAGCCGAATGCCACATGATCTCTCTCATATGTGGATCCTAGCTACAAATTTTTAGCCTTGTGTGTAAGCTGGAGTAAAAGTCAGGAGCAGAGACCAGCAAGGGTCTAAAGGGAGGGAGAAGAGGGACAGACTTAAGGGGAGGGTATTGTAGGTAGGTAAGTAGATGAATAGATTCTTGGGGGTACAATGGCCTAAGTGAGGTCAGGGGAAGGGATTGAGTAAAGGAAAGGTGGGAGGAGGGTTAATCAAAACTTAGGATGTTATGGGCTAGAAAAATGGCTTAGTGGCTAAGTTGCTTGCCTGCAAAGCCAAAGGACCCATGTTCGATTCCCCAGTACCCACATAAAGTCAGATGCATTAGGTGGTGCATGCATACAGAATTCACTTGCAGTGGCTAGAGGCCCTGTCACACCTATTCTCTTTCTCTCCATCTGCCTCTCTCTCTCTCTCAAATAAATAAATAAAATATAAAAAAAAATCAAAAAATTAAGATGTTACGAATAAGCCATATGGAAATCATCTTTGATAATGGTGCACCCAGAAGCCATAAGTTGTTACTAGAAAAATTTCAGAGTCAGAGATAGGATATCTTCCAGTGAGTTGTTGGCCAGAGAGGTCCCTGATGCCCCCAAAACACTATAGGCCATTGCCAAATTTCTTTTTTTTGAAATTATTTTTATTTATTTGTAGAGCGACAGACAGAAAGAGAAAGAGGGAGACACAGAGAGAGAATGGGCGCGCCAGGGCCTCCAGCCACTGCAAACGAACTCCAGACGCGTGCGCCCCTTTGTGCATCTGGCTAAAGTGGGTCCTGGGGAGTCGAGCCTCGAACCAGGGTCCTCAGGCTTCACAGGCAAGCGCTTAACCATTAAGCCATCTCTCCAGCCCGCCAAATTTCTTAATTTCCCACCAGAACTACATGGTAAGACCCTATCACTCAAGACTCCACATGCTTGGGCTGCAGGTCACTGAGAAATCAAGCTGGAACTGAGCTGAAACCCCCATCCCTGTGAACTTACTAACAGAAACCTGGAAAAGCTATGGTGCATGAAGACCTGTGGGAGAGAGAAGTCACCAATAGTGGTAAACAGCAGAGGACTTTGCAAGCCTTAAGACTGGCCAGCCCGACCAAATGGGCCAACTGGTGCAACAGTGCATGTCTGTTATGGGGGAAACCAACTGCTCTTTAACATGGGAGAGAATACATGTCTGGTACTAAAAACCTAGTCAAAAGCTTATGGCGGGGGAGGTCATAAGCCCTACACTAGTAATATCTGGCTAAATGCAAGTATTATTCCACTGAACTGGCCTATAAACTCTTAATGTTAATATCCATATATTAATGTCACTCTCACTTTTTTTTTTTTTTTTTTTTTTGAGGTTTCACTATAGCCTAGGCTGACCTGGAATTCACTATGTAGTCTCAGGGTGGCCTCAAACTCATGGCAATCCTTCTACCTCTGCTTCCCAGAGTGCTAGGATTAAAGGTGTGTGCCACCACACCCCGCGAAGCTTCTCTTTTTTATATGGCAGTGACTACTGGGATGACTCAAAAGTCACTATAGGGCTGGAGAGATGGCTTAGCGGTTAAGCGCTTGCCTGTGAAGCCTAAGGACCCCGGTTCAAGGCTCGATTCCCCAGGACCCACGTTAGCCAGATGCACAAGGGGGCACACGCATCTGGAGTTCGTTTGCAGTGGCTGGAAGCCCTGGCGTGCCCATTCTCTCTCTCTCTCTGTCACTCTCAAATAAATAAATAAATAATGAACAAAAAAAAAAAAGTCACTATAGTACTGAGAAGAAGTGACAGAGGAGTGCTCAGCATTGAGGTATCTCTCACACCTCCCAAGGCTCAGGGTCCACTGTGGAAGAGGTGGTGGAAAGAATTTAAGAGCCAAAGGAAGGGTAGGACTCCTTACAATACAATCTACCAGACACAAAATGGCCTGGTTGTCTATGACCTCACAGTGCCTGGCACTACCTATACAAGACCCTCATAATAGGAGGAAAAGATGATGACATCAAAATAAAAGAGACTAACTAGAGGGGGAGGGGATATGATGGAGGGTAGATTTGTGAGGGGGAAGTGAGGGTGGGAATTCTCATTGTTTATTGTCTATAATTATGGAAGCTGTCAATAAAACAAGTTAAAAAACAGAATGGCTGGTTCTAGTAACTTATATGTCATGTATTATATGAATCATATTGCCTACTAACAAATTTTAACACTCAGTTGAATGAGTTACCTGTAATTTTGTAAGCCAGAGAGAGGGCTTCCATACACGACTGACCCTTCTGAGCTTCTCTATGCCTGAGCTACTTGTGGGCACTTGTAACAGGTGAGATGCTAGTGTGAATGAAACTTCTAGTCACAGTATGTGGCAGGCATCTTTCCAAACCAGTGACTTCATCATGCAGTGCTGCATCATGTAGTGCTGGCTTTATGTCCTATGGTTGGGTTTTCACAATTGAACCCATTCTCTACCAGGCATTTAGGCTTTCAGTTTCTTTCTGTCAGCACTGTAGGTAAATTTTTTATACACATCTCTGTGCAGTGCCAGGCATAGTATACACTCCAACATTTTTGGAATGGATATGTTCCTAAAGTACTTCCTCACATGGGATTGTAAGATATGTGTATTCTGTTCTGAAGTAACATGCCTTGTTAAACTAGCCTCCTGAGTTACACAGCATGCACATCTAAGAATAGTGTATGAGCAGTTTTCAATCTCGCAGACTTCTGCCAACACTGGCCCTTTTCAATCTTTGCCAGCTCACAGGTGATAAAGGCCTCCTTTAATTAGGCCTGTCTTTGATAGGTACTGAAGTACTCCTTTTGCAATGACTTGGGCCATTTCTAATTCTCGTGTGAGTCTCTGGTCCATTTTTGTACTGGGATATTAACCTCTGCTTTCTAAGAACTTCCCTTCTGCACATATGTTATAAATATTTTCTAAATGTGTTACCTGCCTTAACTTTGATGCACGAGAAGAGAATACAGAAGCTTAAGGTTGGGTTTGCTCCAATAATGTCTTTTCTTTTAGAAACCCCTTCTCTCCACAGATCAGAGAAAAAATTGTCTCTGCCCTTCAGATTCAGTAACTTTAAGATCTTTTTTCTTAGTTTTTATATACCTGGAATCTGTTTCAGAGTTTTAGCTCAGGATTGGCTCAAGACTTACCAAAATGGGCAACAGGGACATCCCATCCATCTGTGTCTTATTCAGGTTATAGCCAGCAATGTCCAAGATAGTAGGGCCCAAGTCAATATTAGCAACGAGCATCTAAGAAAATGAGAAATAAACAATATAGAACACAACTGGTCCTGTTTTTCTTACCCATCAATTCTAAAGTTACCTTCCCCACCCATCCAAGACAAACAGCACTGTTGCCTTTTGTACAGTCCATTCTTCTTTCACCTTATAGTTTCACACATTCAGATTCAATAATTTGAAGAGAGAAATCATAAGGCTTACAAGGCCTGAGTTCAATTCCCCAGTACTCATAAAAAGCCAGATGCAATTTGCAGAGGCAAGAGGCCCCACCACATACATTCACTTTTTTCTGCTCATAAGTAAATAAAAATAAATGTTTTTAAAAGGCTTATAAGAAGGCCTTACATATGCTTATGTGAAATTATATATTTATTCTAATTATTTTTATTGTCCAAACATTTGAAAAACCTCTTGGAATTTCCTTATTTATTAATCATAAACAAAATCTTGGGCTAGTGGTGTACATCCACTGTTTTCCAACTTGACTGTTCACTCTAGCTCACTGAATTTGACTTCACTCAAGTCTCAAAGGGTGAATGCTTGCTATCAATGAAGACGGTGAGCCCATTTTATAGTTTTCAAAATGGCAATACCACTAAATTTTTTTAGGCAGGGTCTTGCTACATATGTAGCCCAAGCTGGCCTTGAACTTGTGATCCTCTTGCCTCAGACTCCTGAATGAAAGGTTACAGCTGTGTGCTTCTGTGCTTAACCTTCCACAGGCTTTGAAAGGTGTAGGAACTTACTCCAATATGTCAGCAAGTTTCCTTAAAGAAGGCAAAACAGTTAAAGTTTTTAAAGTTGTTCTCAAAATTAGAAACAATGTCTTTCATTCTTGCCTTGCCTTACTTTTTTTGGTTTGTGAGACAATTTTCCTTCTGTGTATGATGCCTTTCTAGGTCCTCACCCTGCATAGTTCAATGCGAATATAATGGGAACCACATTTGCAATTAAAAAACTTTTTAAAATATATTTATTTGAGAGAGAGAGAGAGAGAGAGAGAGAGAATATGAATGGGCTGCCAGGGCCTTCAGCCACTGCAAACAAACTCCAAATGCATGTACTCCCTTGTGCATCTGGCTTACATGGGTACTGGGGAATCGAACGTGGGTCCTTAGGCCACACAGGCAAACACCTTAACTTCTAAGCCATCTCTCCAGCCCCAGCAATTTACTTTTTTATTATTATTTTTATTTTTATTTATTTATTTGAGAGCGATAGACAGAGAGAGAGAGAGAGAGAGAAAGGGAGAGAATGGGCATGCCAGGGCCTCCAGCCACTGCAAATGAACTCTAGACGCGTGCACCTCCTTGTGCATCTGGCTAACATGGGTCCTGGGGAATGGAGCTTTGAACCAGGGTCCTTAGGCTTCACAGGCAAGCGCTTAACCGCTAAGCCACCTCTCCAGCCCAAACCCCAGCAATTTAAAATTTTGTAGTAACCACATTCATGGCTGAGGAGATGGCTCAGTTGGTAAGTGCCTGCTTTGCAAGCATAAGGATCTGAGGTTGATCCCCAGCATCCACGGAAGATGCTGGGGGTATGCCTATGATCCTAGTACTGGGGAAACAGAGGTAGGAGGACCCCTGGCACTTGCTGGACAACCAATGCAGCCTAACTGGTGAGCTCCACATTAACAAGGAACCCTGTCTCTAAAACAAAAACAAAACCAAACAACAACAACAACAAAACAATAGGTGGACAATGTTCCTGAGGATGAGACCTGAGGCTGTCCTCTGCCAACCACATGCACACACACCTGCACACGGTGCATGCTCACAGGCAATGCATGTATTATTAAAAACACACTCAAACAGAAGGAGACAGGTAAAATACACTGATTGTTATTAGTTTTAATAGTTTTAAAAAAATTTATTTGAGCCGGGCGTGGTGGCACACGCCTTTAATCCCAGCACTCGGGAGGCAGAGGTAGGAAGATCACCTTGAGTTCAAGGCCATCCTGAGAATAATACATAGTGAATTCCAGGTCAGCCTAGACTAGAGTGAGACCCTACCTCAAAAAAAAAAAAAAGAAAAAAGAAAAAAAGAAAAATTATTTGAGAGAGAGACAGAGAGAGAGAGAGAATGGGCGTGCTAGGGCCTCCGGCCACTGCAAACAAACTCCAGATGCATGTGCCACCTTGTGCATCTGGCTTATGTGGATCCTAGGGAACTGAACTGAGGTCCTTTGGCTTTGAGGGAAGCGTGTTAACTGCTAAGCCATCTCTTCAGCCCAACACTGAATATTATTTAACCCAAAATACAAAAGTATTACTATTTCAAATGATAAGAAACATAGACCAGTTAATGAAATTTTACATTTGTTTTTAAATCAATTTTTTGAAATATGGCATTTTACAAAGACCCATTTTTAATTTGGGTCATCCACATCTCAAGTGCTCAATAGCCACCATGGCTGTCTAAGTGAAGACCTAAGATGCACCTAAGTGTAGGCCTAAAAGCCATTGCTCTCAGGTGTGAAAAGCCTTCAACTGTAAAAGCAATGCATCAGAGACACAAAGGGGAAGTGCAAGTTTACTGAGTACCCTCTCCATGCCAGATATTTTACCTCTATGTTTACTTACTCCTTACCCCATCCTGAGATGCAGTACTTCCCCCATTTTATAGATGAAGAAATAAAATACAAGAAGTCATCAGAACAAAGTTCGCAGCTGATAACTGGAGACAGTCTTTTGCTGAAAAGAAATCTTTGAAACTTTGGAGAGCATTTATTATAGAAAGCCCCCCCTCTTAAAAAAAAAGTCAACTAACCTAGTCATTTTAATTTAAAATCAAAGTAGAAGTACAGATGTGAGCGACAAGAAAACACCCTCAGGGCACTGTTCATCAGAGGTCGGGTTTCCCCAGGCCCAGATGGCTCTCTGAGGGTCAAGAATATATACCCTAGCTCAGAATCAATCAATGTTTCTGCAGCTCTCACAAATTGCTATTTTGTGGAGATGAGGCAGGAAGAAGTAACCCATATGTCACTGAAAAAACACCCCCAGGCTTTCTCTAGGGATCACACAAGCCCCACTGTGACAGATCATTTTCTTCCTCACATGTCCCTCAGGCCTCCTGGGCAGCTTGTATAAAGTCATCAAGTTTGAAACTGATCTGAGAGTCCATAAGTGATCAGAATACAGCCTGTTCCATAGGTACTACAGATTTGTCCAAGGCAGTTATGTAAGGAAAAGGGTAAATATCAAAATATTTAAAACTCAGATAGCTGGGCATGGTGGTGCACGAGGCAGAGGTAGGAGAATCGCCGAAGAGGCCACCCTGAGACTAAATAGTGAATTCCAGGTCAGTCTGGGCTAGAGTAAGATGCTACCTCAAAAATCAAACAACAACAATAACAACAACAAAAAACTCAGAGATAAAATGGTGATTGCCAGTCTTACCAAAACACACTTTAAGAGCTGGGTGTGGTGGCGCATGCCTTTAGGGAGGCAGAGGTAGGAGGACTGCTGTGATTTCGAGGCCACCCTGAGATTACATAGTTACCAGGTCAGCCTGGACTACAGTGAGAACCTAACACTCAAAACAAAAACAAAACCAACAAACAAAACAACACAACACAAAACAACAGCAACAACAACAACAAAAAAACCAAAACACTTTAAAAGAGCCAGCAGCTGATGATGGAAGACCTTTTTTTCTAATGGTGTCTTGCTCAACAGCAAGTCCTACAAATTCCAGTATAAATCAAGTCACTAAGATTCAGCATAAGCACTATAAACACATGTGACCTTAGAGTGCTTTTCCCTCCCATATACCTACAACAATTATCATATTTTCCTGAATATGACAGGACTTTAGCCTAAGAAACAGGCACAAAATCTGTATATCAAGAAACTGAGACTATGTCAACAGAGCATATACTATGGACCACCACGAAAATGACTCATGAAAGATTAGAGTTCCACATTCCTAGAATGGCACTGCTGTTATGACAGTCTTTAATTGTAAACTTAGATTTGCTTACAGATGGAAGCAGAAAAGGCTTTCACAAGACCAAAGATAAATTATTCCAGACACATTCTCAGTTTGGGCATGTTCTTGGGATTTGAGTGCATATATTCTGATCAAGTAAAAGCCCTGGAGGCATGAAAGCAAAGGATGTCTTGGCCCTGCTTATTTTTAGCTGTGGAAGAACTATGATGCTGAGAATGATTGAAAACAAGACAACAGACTCTCAGAACACAACACACATAAGCTCTGATGCTAAATAATTCACCAAAGCTATACAGCTTTCTAAGACTCAGAGCACACCAGATAGGTACCCAGGATGTAGTTTAAGGCATAGGAAGTGAAGGAGAGCCAAGAGCTCCCATGTCTTGGGCTGCTCCAGGTGCTTGTGCTCTTAAGTGCAGCTTCCCCATCAAGGAAGAAGCAAGGGTGTCACCCAGTGACACTTAATGGAGGCGTGCGGGTGTAGCATCCTGTCAGTTGGAGGCAAAGCCAACAAGCACTTCCTGGCTTACCTCTTCCTTTCTAGGAACCTTTCTGAAGAACTACCACCACCAAATCTAGGACCAGATTAACATCCAGCTAGAGGAGAACGCCATACCAGGCAACCTTTGACTTCCACACACACCACCAGACCCTGCTCCCAAGCAGCAACACATGGCTCAGTCCAAGGGTCAGCCAAATGCATGCTGCTTTGGTTGCCAGGCTGTGTGGGTGGCTCAGTCCAGCACACCCAATGTGTGTAGCTTGTGCCACTCACAGAGAAACGTGCCCCAAGACAATTGTTGCCAATACACACAGAGACAGTGCTTGGAGGCATTTCACACATGTAGTCTCTAACTACATTCGTCAGCATAGCAGTCTGACGAAGCATGTCCTGAGAAGAGACTGGGTTCATCTGAGTTAATGATAGGTCTGGCCCTACTTACTACTGGACTCCGCATGTAACCGCCCCCCGCCCCGTGCCTGTGGAGGGATGGGTGTTCAAGTTCCAATAGTTCTTCCTCAAAACACCCAGACTAAGACAGACAAATTCAGTAGGTCATGAGAAGTGTGAGGCCAACAGTAAACAAAGGTAGGATAGACACTCTATGTTAAGAGGAGTGTGTGACAGGCTGGGACTGTCGATGTGTCCATGGATATTGGTGGGTGTCAGAGTGACAGCCGTGGTGGGAAGTGGGGTGGGAAACTGCTCATTTTGGAATCACACAACCATGGAAGAAGGAAAGACCTGGAAAGAAATCTGCTCAGATAATTGCTGGTAGAATGCAAATTATGGGCTAAGGAGTCTGAGCTGCATATTATGATTTTTAAAATTTACTTATTTTCTTATTTTTGTTTAGTATTGGAGAGCTACAGAAAGAGAGAGAGAGAGGGAGAGAGAGAGAGAGAGAATGGGGGTATCAGGGTCTCCAGCCACTGCAAACAAACTCGAGATGCATTCAGCACCTTGGGCATCTGGCTTACACGGGTACCAGGGAAAGGAGACAAGCCCTATCAGCTAATGCATCTCTCCAGCCCTATTAAAATTTCTGAGCAAAGACTAACATCAGATCATTCTTAAAAAAAAAATTGATAGCAGGGATGGAGAGATTGCTGAGTGGTTAATGTTCTTGCCTGCAAAGCCTAAAAATCCAGGTTGGATTCTCCAGTACCCATGTAAAGCCAGATACAAAAAGTGGCTCAGTGGCCTGAGGCTCTGTAGCACCCATGCTCTCTATGTCTCTCTTCACTCTATCTGCCTTTGCTTGAAAATAAATACTAAATACTAAATAACTAAATAACTAAATACATGATACCCTTTAAAAAAAAAAAAAAGAGGAGTATGTGAAATGACTTCCTGTGGGAACCTTAAACCAAATTCCTAAAGGACAAGTAGGCTGACAGATAAAGGGGTCTGAGCTGGGCATTCCAGAAAGGAGCAGCAGTCAGTCATATACCAAAGTGGAGAGATTAAAAAAAAAAAAAAAAAAAGTGGAGAGAGGCCATGGATGGTTCACTTAGGAGCTGAAAGCAGTTTGGTACAAATCAATGCTGCCTCCTGCCCCTGAGCAAGCTTAACTTATCCCAAAGTCTGTGCCTTTTCACTCATTGTTCTGCTCAGTGCACTCTCCCTAAAAAATGTGGGTGACTCCATCCTTTTCAGCACCTGGGTCTGGAAGGCCTCAGAGGCTTCCACTGTTCTAGAGAAGCTACCTGGTCTCTGACACAGGAATTTAGGAATTCATCCTTGCTGACTTCTCCCTGCTGTATCTAAGGCTCTGAGTGTACAGTGCCACAGAAGAAGAAACTTAACAAGTACCTGTGGAGGGGGCTACAAGTATGTGGACTCTGAGCCAGACTGAGCTCAAATGCACGGCTCTGCTTCTTTTTAACCATATAAGCTTAGGCAAACCAATTTGCTTCCATACCTTAATTTCCTGTTCTGTACGATCTAACAGTATGTACATACACACACACATATAGATTTATACATACATGTATATATATACACACACATATATACACACATACACACACACACACATATATATAAATGTGTGTGTCTATATCTCATGAGACTGAAGGTTAAGTGAGTTGACTGAGGTAGTAATAATATTCTTAGAATACTACCTGTTGATATTGAGCATGCATTAAATGGAAGTTATTGTTAAAATAGCTTCAAGGAACCAGACATCACTTCAATCATTTAGAAAAGGCGAAGTTCTGATTTGAGCACTTATACGGCACTATTAACTTGAGGAAAAGGAGGAATAGTCTGTTCCCCAGGCAACTACTTAACACATGTCATGGCATTCCTATTCAGCCTGCTTCTCCACACTGGCATATACAGTCCCAGCACCCCTGCTTCCCGGAAGCGCACAGCCTGCTGACACCGACTATGCTCAGCTCCAGATGCCAGCCTCAGTAAAGCATACTAGAGATTTAATGACCTTCTGAATATGCCAATCTCCCTTGAACAAAGCGGCCTGCTTAGAGGGTGTTGACATTGTAGTGGAATTGAGCAGCTTTAGGAACACAGATCTTAGCAAAAAAAACCAAAAAAACAAACCAACCCACAAATGATAGTTATGAACGCCATTTTACCTGAGAGAAATTTGACAGTACTGCATCAAAAGCACTGTAGTAGGAAATAAGATAAAGGCAAAAAGTGAATCGACTATTAACTCTTCCCACCCCCAAACACCCTACATGCCCAGCAAATCTGGCCCCTTTTGAAACTCATTTTGCAATTTTAGCTTCAATTATGTGTTGCTCAGTTTTTCTGTAAGACTGCCGATATGACATTAGGAAAGAGAGATGTCATAAGAGGGACAGTCCATCAGCTATGTCCCGAATATGGGAGGAATTGCCTTATATCAAGGTGCTCACCATCCCCAAAGTGTCTCAATGATAAGTTACCAATGAAACCAATGGAAGGAACAGAAGACTGTGTTACAGGCTTACAGGGAAACAGAAAGCATTCCTAAGAGGTCCCACATAGTAAGAAATTTTCAAAGTATGCTTTCCTGTTATCTAGCTATCTCCTCCAAACTGGGAGAGTAAAGGAACGTTCGTAAGAGTCAGGACAGCTATAATGCTCAGTAAAGATCAGAAAATTACAAGACTAACAAGGCCCTTCCTTGAGGTTACATATAAGCAGTGAACAACTGGTGGACTCCTAGGAGGCTCTTCACTGGGGCTGCCTGCAAGGTGGACAGGGAGCTTTAGGGATGCAGCTTTCCTTAGTCGTCACTCAAGCTGGAGAGGGCTTTACAATAATACAGCTGCCTTTGAGTTGTCTGTACTCCTATAAGGAGCCCCAACAGACTCACTGGTTCACTAAGCTAGATTTGGGTAGAATTATTTCTTTGGCCTGTTATCAGTGCCCTATTTGGGGTGAAGAGACGTTTGCTCATGTTTCTGCAATAAAAGTCACACATTTCCACAGCCTTATATTCAACATGAGGTCAGACCAGCATCAGTCATCACAGGGGTGCTTGGTCAGAAGCAGAGCCAGAACCTGCATCTTTTTTTTTTTTTTAACTAATTAATTAATTTATTTTGGTTTTTTGAGGTAGGGTCGCACTCTAGCCCAGGCTGACCTGGAATTCACTATGTAGTCTCAGGGTGGCCTCAAACTCATGGCAATCCTCCTACCTCTACCTCCCGAGTACTGAGATTAAAGGCATGTGCCACCACGCCCGGCTTTAAAAAAATTTTTTTTTATGAGAGAGAGAAAGAACTGGCACACTGGGGCTTCCAGCCACTGCAATCAAACTCCAGATGTGTGTGCCACCTTATGTGTAAGCATAACCTTGTGCATGCCTCACCTTGGGTGCCCAGCTTACGTGAGATCTGGTGAGTGGAACATGGGTTCTTAGGCTTCACAGGCAAGTGCTTTAAGTACTAAGTCATCTCTGCAGCCTGAGAACCTGCATCTTTTTAATTGTGAATTTTTCACTTAGCATATAGAGTTTTAGGGAATCATGGCATTTTCAAATACAATTTGGTTTAGTTGATTCTCCTTCCCCCTTCTGTTTACATGTCACATGTGTCCTTTTGTCCTTCCCCATGTCCCTTCCTTGTCATCTCTTCATAGCTGCTCTAAGAACAAGAATCCCAGGAAGTTCCCACAGCCAAACCTGAGGAGCTCCCTCTATGTAAAGTGGGCACCAAACAAGGCTGCTTTGCAATCACCTAAGTTGGGAGGGGAAAAATGCAGATGCTGGGTCCCTACACCCCACTCTTGGCCAATCACAATCTGTTGGGAGGCCCAAGCATATAGTGCTGTCCATTTTCACCATTTCAGATGTCCCTTCTGCTCAGTCACTGGTGCAGGAGAAAGATCTGAAAATATGGCTGGGAGGTGGCTCAGCAGATAAAGCACATGCTTCTCAGCTGTTGGACCTGAATTTGACCCCAGACCCCATACAACAAGCCCAGAAGCTGTGGTGGGCTTCTGTCATCCCAGCATACTGACAGTGAGATGGGAGAGGAGATTTCCCCAAAGCTCATGGCGAGCACAGCAAAGATCAGCAGAGAGAGAATCCAGAGGAGAAACCCTGTCTCAAATGGGGTAGACAGGTGACTGACCCAAAAGTTGTCCTTTGATCTCTATACATACACCATGACATGCACATGCTTCTCCTTCCCTGGCAAATGAATAATGAAAAATTTAAAATCTTTTTGAAAAGATCTAAAATCAAACAAAAGCTACATATGCCGATGTGACATGCAAGCAGCAGGAGACACATTTAGCAGAGGGTGGTGGGAGTTAAGAAACGAAACCTCTCTTTCCAAGGCTCACCAACACACAGCATATACCAATCAGCCTTCATCCTTAGAGAAGCTCAAACCACCTTAGTACCTCAGGAAGTGCCTACCTGTACACGGGTTCAGCTTTGCACTCAGATGACACCTACCTTGCTTGTTTGATTTGGTTTGATCCCAGGTCCTCGAACCAACAGTGGAACCTTGATATCAAACTCATACAGCTGTCTTTTGTCTATTGGCAATGAAAACTGTCCTGGAAACAAAATGCATAAAGTAAACTTAGAGCCACGACAGAGGTGAAGCTCACAGCTTGTTTGATTGACTAACCAACAGCAAAAACTAAAAGTACTTTACTTTTGTTCTGATGTTTTAATTGAAACTTAACTTGTTTGGGTCTTAGTGCCACAAGGCAGGAAAAACAATGTGTCCACCCCTTCTTCACATAAAGAACTAAAAGCAACTAACTACCTGTTTTATAAATAGGACAAATTGAGCAAAAGTAGTGAGCAGGTAGCACTGAAAGACAAACACATACAAATGTATGCATAGGGCTGGAGAGATGGCTTAATGGTTAAGGCGCTTGCCAGCAAAGACAAAGGACCCAGGTTCAATTCTCCAGGACCCACGTAAGCCAGATGTACATGGTGGCACATGCGTCTGGAGTTCATTTGTGCGTCCATTCTCTCTCTCCCTCTCAAGTAAATAAATAAAAATAAAATATTTTTAAAAAATGCATGCATATATTCAGCCTGATCATAGCTGAATGATGGTACTTCGAACACTATTAGATAAAGGGAGAAAATATTTATTTATCCTGCCTTTCCCAAATGAATTATAGCACAAGATACCCGGCTGTGTGTGGTGGGGCATGACTTTAATCTCGGCATGCAAGAGGCAGAGGTAGGTGGATCCCTACAAGTTCAAGGCCACCCTGAGACTACATAGTGAATTCCAGGTCAGCCTGGGCTAGGGCGAGACCATACCTCAAAATAAATAAATAAATAAATACAAAACAAAAAAGATACCCAAATATCTGACGAGGGAAAGGTCTTCCAAGGAATTCTAACAGAGATGAATAAGGGCAGAAGCAGGTATTAAGTCAAAAATTTGCAGATTTCAGTTTGAGGAAACCATGGATTTTGAGTTTTCGTTTCAAGGGGAATTTCAGTGAGAGATAGGCTCTCAGGAAGGGGTCAGGCTAAAACCACCTGGTCCATCAAATAACACTAGAATCACCAAAGTGTGACAGCCCGTGACAGGAAGTATACCACAGTATTACTACAGAAGTCTTTGTGCCTGAAGATGCTAATTTCTAAAAGTCTCAAGATCTCATTACCAATCTACAAGAAATGATGAATAGAAATGAACAAGGGCCCCTCCCACGGCAACAATTAGCCCAATCCAGAAGGTGGAATGTTCTAAAGGACAAAAGATCCATTTTTCTAAGTCAGTAGTAAGTGACAATTAGGAAACCTCAAAACGAAAGGTATAGTGTCATGGAGTTGACTCACTACAGATTTCAAAGACCAAAATTCCCCAAAATTATTTACAAAATTTAGTAATAGCAATATTCCTATGAGACAACCTTCTTGGGCTGGGCAGATGACTCAAGGGTCAAAGACACTTGCTTACAAAGCTTGGTAGCCCGGGTTCAACTTCCCACTACCCATAAGAAGCCAGATGCACAAAGTGATGCATGCATCTGGAGTTCATTTGCAGTGACAAGAGGTCTTTGCGCACCCATACACTCTCTCAAGTAAATAAAAATATTTGGGAAAAAAAAAAAGACAGCCTTCTCATTTTCCTTTGAAGAATGTCTTAGCTCTAGTTGTTAGGTAGGGACAGGCTCCCAAAATGGAGTCACCAAGAACAGCAGGATAGTGACAGAGACTTATCCACATTCCTCAAGAAACTGCCCAGCCATTATTCCTTCCTTGCCTAACAATGCCCCCAGGTCATGGTTTCCTATCCCCTTATCTCATAAGTTGCCTGTTCACTGTTCTGGTCTCACACTCTAGCTATATGAAATGGATAATGTAAAGAACAAAGGAATTCTTTTTCCTTCCTTACCTTCCCCCAACTGAAAAAGCCCAATAAAGTGCACTATTTGGAAACTGAGGTTGGCTGAGCTCCTCTCCTGTGAGCCAGCCCTGGCAGCTGATGTTTTTCTGAATAAAAGCTTTCATCTTTGCCTCAGAGTGGTTTGCGTGGTCTTGGTCACTCCTGAACCTTACAAGTGTGGGTATGTGAGGAGGTCTGAAGATAATCTCTGGTGTCACTCGGGGCACTCCACCTTACTTGAGACCAGGTCTACTGTTTGTTGATGTATACCCCAGGATGGCCCAGGAGCTTCCAGGCAATTTCCTGTCTCTGCCTCCTATCTTGCCAAAGGAGCACTAGGATTACAGTTATGTTAGTTTAGGGCTTAACATGGGGTCTGGGCTCTGAATTCATGTATCATGCTTGCACAGGAAATGCTTTATCCATTGAGCCATCTTCCTAGCCCAGTCCTATTCATCCACTTATCCTTAAAATGAGTTCAACTTCTTATCTTTTCCCTAGTCTCTAGCCATTAAAAATCACTCTTTATTCCTGCACTGAGATGCCAGGTAATTTAGCTCATGAAACAGCAAACAGTGAAACTTGGCCTCTCCCTGTGGGAGTGCTATGACCCTCTAACCTCCTGAGAGGTAAGGTGGGTTGTTAACGAGGAGGGGAAGCAGATGTTCTCAAAGATGACAGGAGCACCAACGCTGCGCCTCTCACCTGTGTGATAGCCATTGTCGGAGGTATAGAAGATGTATGTGTTGTCCAGCTCTCCAGTGAAGTTCAATCTCTTCACTAGTTTCTCCACAAGGTCATCAACTGAGAGCAGAGTTTGCCACCTGGGTGTGAACAGAAGGCAGAAATGTGGCTTCAGGGGCAATGGCTCAAGGATCACTATCTTTAACCACTGAGTCATCTCCCCAGCCCCAAATTATCACTATATTGACAAATAAGCAAAAACAAAATAAAACAAAACAAAGGTTTTTCCTAATAAACATGAGATGCTCAAGCAGGTCACTGAAAAGACAAATTAGAAAATTTCAGAACGTAATTCATTTTAGAGTTAACTGTTGCCGAGGAAATAGAGTAGGGTTTTAATAATCAGTTACCTTCACTTTAAAAAAAAATTTTTTTTTGTTTATTTTTATTTATTTATTTGATAGCAACAGACAGAGTAAGAGGCAGATAGAGAGAGAGCGAGAGAGAGGGAGAGAGAATGGGCGTGCCAGGGCCTCCAGCCACTGCAAAGGAACTCCAGATGTGTACGCCCCCTTGTGCATCTGGCTAACGTGGGTCCTAGAGAATCAAGCCTCGAACTGGAGTCCTTAGGCTTCATAGGCAAGTGCTTAACTGCTAAGCCATCTCTCCAGCCTGACCTTCACTTTTTTTATGTGTATATTTTTGTTTTTATTTTTATCTATTTATTTGAGAGTGACAGACAGACAGTCAAAGAGGAAGATACAGAATGGGCACGCCAGGGCCTCCAGCCACTGCAAATGAACTCCAGATGCATGTGCCACCTTGTGCATCTAGCTCACATGGGTCCTGGGGAAATCGAGCCTTGAACCGGGGTCCTTAGGCTTTACAGGCAAACGCTTAACCGCTAAGCCATCTCTCTAGCCCTGCCTTCACTTTTTAGCCACTTCAGTGGCTACACTGGCAATGAGAATGAAACTAGAGATAATCAAATATGTCAGTGCCAGCTTTCTTTTTTCCTTGAAGCAGGGTCTCACTTTAGCCCAGGCTGACCTGGAATTCACTATGTAGTCTCAAGGTGATACTACCTACCACTGTCTCTTGAGGGCTGGGATTATTAAAGGTATGTGTCACCACGCCTGGCTGTGCCAGTTTAATAGTCTACACTCTAGGCACTGGCACACTATGGCCAGCAGGCCAAAGCTTGTCTACTGTTTTTATAAAGTATTATTGGTGTTGTGAACTAAAGTTCCCAGAAAACAGCTCTCTATCTGCTGCACCTATTTCCAGCAAGCCAAATGGACTGATAAAGCTCCTGTGGTCACAGAATGATGGAATGTTGCAAGTCAGAGCCAAATTACCTTGGGCTGCCTTTAGGCCCTTAATAGCCATTTATTGTCCACCTCTGCGTCTAAACTAACATCCTGGTGACTATCAGTTGATCAGGTGTAATACCTTTTGAAATGCAAGAACAGACCCGCAGCTTCCACCAATCCAAGGGCTAAGAATGTCCTCAGATAGCACCTGAGGCCTATGGTGGAGATTTGCTGTAACCTACTTACCTGATGGTCAATGTATTTGAAAAGTGCCTTGATTTATGACTTTCTTTTGTTCTGTAACTATAAAACCTTCATGAAATTGTTAATATGTTGAAACATGGAACATGGAGTAACCTCTATGTGTGTTCCTGGGCCATGGTCACTCATATTTGGCTTCAGAATAAACTATCTCTTATCCCCTTTGAGGTGAGAGCCGTGTCTTTTGCATTAAGAGTTTTGGCGCCCAACGTAGGGCCCCAAGGACAAGCCACACACAGCGATATCTGATTATTTACATATTGCCTAGGGCTGCTTCTGTGCTGGAATACATGGTCTACAAGCTTGCAACATTTACTACCTTTATTATCTGGTCCTACAGAAAATGTTTACTGACCTCTGATCTAACTAAATATGCCATAAGAGAAAGTAGTGGGTTTGGGGGCTGAGGAGATAGCTCAGTGGTTAAAACGTTTGCTTGCAACGCCTGCTGGCCAGGCTTGAATTCCCCAGTATCCATATAAAGGCAGATGCACAAGGTGGCATATATGTCTGGAGTATGTAGCAGCAAAAGTTCCTGGCACACCCATACTCACTCTCTCCTTGCAAATAAACAATTTAAAAAAAATAGTGGGTTTTAAAAATTGACTTAGTTAAAAAAAAATTATTTATTTATGAGAGAGACGGAGAGAGAGAGAGAGAAGGAATGAATGAATGAATATGGGTGTGCCAGGGCCTCCAGCCACTGCAAATGAACTCCAGACACATATGTGCTACATGTATATCTGGCTTATGTGGGTTCTAGGGAGTTGAACCTGGGTCCTTAGGCTTTGCAGGCAAGCTCCTTAACTGCTAACCCATGTCTCCAGTCCTTGACTTATGGACTTTTGAAAATTCCAAAACATTAAAGGCAAATATTTTGTTTAATATTTGGACTGAATTTCATGTGACCTAAGCATAAAGGTGGGGGGGGGGGGAATCAACCTAATGGTTCAAGTTTACAATACTCTTATAATAAATCTTAAAAAACGGATGGTTTAGGGCTGGGGAAATGGCTTAGCAGTTAAGGCGTTTGCCTGTGAAGCCTAAGGACCCAGTTCGATTCCTCAGGACCCACGTAAGCCAGATGCACAAGGGGGCACATGCATCTGGAGTTCGTTTGCAGTGGCTGGAGGCCCTGGTGCGCCCATTCTCTCTTCCTCTCTCTCTCAAATAAATAATATTTTTTTAAAAATGTTTAAAAAATGGGTGGTTTAAAGCCGGACATGGTGATGCACGCCTTTAATCCCAGCACTTGGGAGGCAGAGGTAGGAGGATCACCATTAGTTCGAGGCCACCCTGAGACTACATAGTGAATTCCAGGTCAGCCTGGGCTACCTTGAAAAACCAGGGAAGTAAAAAAAAAGCTCTTAGCTGGAGAAGGTGTCACTGTGGGGGCAGGTTGTGGATCCTGGGGTTCAGCCCTAAGGTGTTTCTGGGGGTGGGTCTGAGTTCCAGCCTAAAGGTATGTAGAGAAGTCTGAGCTCTGGTGGATTTTTGTGCCTGTTTTTTGCATGGCAGCCTGCTTCTGCCATCGATGGAACTTCTCCTGGATTCTCTGGCACCTGGTGCCTGCTGACCTTAGTGCTGGTGCCCCCTGGAGTGGTCCTCTGCACCCTCAATTGCTGGCTGCACGCAGGCCACCGTGAGCATCCCAAGTTCATCCCCTCCCACCACCTCCGCATCTGCACTAGGCCCTTCTCCTGGGGGGATGGCAACCACACCCTCTTCCATAGTCCCCATGTCAACCCTTTGCACACCAGCTATGAGCACTGCTGAAGCCCCAGCAGAATACCCCAAACTCAATAAAGCAACAAAGGTGTGGAACTTTAAATTAAAAAACAACAACAAAAAAAGATGGGCCCTTGGGGTCCATACACCTGAAGGTAAAGGTATGTCTATTGTGTCTATTGGCTTCTGAAGTGGTTGATACCCCAAAGCATCTCTCCCACTGACTCACTTCCGTATCTGTTTCTTTCTTTCTTTCTTTCTTTCTTCTTTTTTTTTTTTTTTTTGGTTTTTCAAGGTAGGGTCTCACTCTAGCCCAGGCTGACCTGAATTCACTATGTAGTCTCAGGGTGGCCTCGAACTCATGGCGATCCTCCTACCTCTGCCTCCCAATTGCTGGGATTAAAGGCGTGTGCCACCACGCCCGGCGCCCCTATCTGTTTCAAAGATAACAGATTGGCATAGTCCCTATCCTCAGAGCCACCCAAACGAGAAAACTGCAGCTCTTACCTTCTTCTAAATGCATCATCTAAAAACTGTATTGAAGAGTTAGTCATTGGAGTCTTGGCTTGTCTAATTAACCAGTGCTTGTTCTAAAATTTAGAAGAAAAAAGTGTTAACACCAAATCACCATTATCAAGCTACTAGATTATTAGAGGAGATACACCTGTTGAAACAGTGTCAGACTGTCTCTCCTTCCTATGTTCCTAAAACTGAAGTTTCTCAGGTTTCCTTTATCATTCTATCAGCATTAAATACCTTGGCTCTTTTAGCAGCAGCAGTAAGACAAACCATCAGCTAAAATGATTTTTTTTTTTTTTTTTGAGGCAAGCCCAACAGACTGGCCTTTTTCTTTTTTTAATGCAAGAGACAGAGAGGGGATGGGGGGGGAGAGAAATGATGTGCCAGTGCCTCCACCCACTGTAATAGAACTCCAGGAGTGTACTTGCGTCACCTTGTGTGTCTGGCTTACATGGGACCTGGAGTGCCAAACATGGGTCCTTAGGTTTTGCAGGTAAGCACCTTACCCACTAAGCCATAAAATGAGATTATATTTATAACTATGATCCTGTAGCCACAACCTGGCAGCCATTAACTTTATCTAAGTTTTGGCCTAATAAGTCACTCCTTTGTTATCTACTTTACAACCCAAGACACTGACATCCCAGGGAAAATCCTGTCATAGCAATTTCCTAAAACTTCAAGTCCAAATCGGGAGGGTCCTTCCCATTCAAGTAAAATCCACATATTAAAACATCTTACCATTAGTTCTGTTTATTCATTAAGCTGTAAGTTACCACCTTCTAAACTACGTTCCTCAAAGTTGTTCTTTGGTTGTTAAGTTTGAGAGATGTTGGAGATTCACATAGATCTCTCAAAAGTTACAGAGTAACTTACTTAACCCAGTTACCAATCATATTGGTCCCAGTTACTTCTAGTAACCCCTTCAGAACACAAATTGAGAATAGTCCTCCAGTTTAAAGCCTAGTTTACTCAACTTCAAAGTCACATTTAACAAAAACATGCTGTGGCATAGCTGGCAGCATACTAGATGTTTCCATATACTTTAATCCTTACAATCAGCCAAAGAGGGAGATTTTTCGGGCAGAAGAAGAGGAGGTAAGTATTGCTCCCCTTTACAGCACTACTGGCTCTAACTTCAAGACTCATTCTTTCTATATCTTTACAAGCATGGCTTCTAGGAAACAGACACAGGCAGTGGAGACTTCTCTTTGAACCAGGGAACTGCCTACACTTTGTGCAGGGGAAATATTAACTATTAGCCAAAGAATATTTTGAGGAACATAGTTTGGGAGATGATGGCTTAGAGTTTTGTCAACAGACAAGAGGGAATAAGGTATGGGAAGGTTTGGGTTCCTTTTTTTTTTTTTTCTTTCCCCTCTGAGGTAGGGTCTTGCTCTAGTCCAGGCTGACCTGGAATTCACTATGTATTCTCAGGGTGGCCTTGAACTCATGGCAATCCTCCTACCTCTGCCTCCAGAGTGCTGGGAATAAAGGTGTGGCACCACCATGCCTAGCTAGGTTTGGGTTCTTAAAAATGTACTTTTATTTAAACGAGGATCCTTTTTAATCTCTGACTAGAAGGCTTAAGAATTAGGATTTGTCCTAGGGATCCAAGGGGACTGTTACTGTGGGTGGGAAAATAGAGAACAGAGTAGCTTACTGGGCACAACTTAGAGAAAGATAACGTCAGCTGGCAGTCTGAGTGATGGTCTTCAGTCATGTTCCCTGCCACCTTGTTGTCCCACTGCAGCTTACTTCTTCCTATGCCTAGGGCCCATGAGTCAACAGGCAAGACTGCTGCGCATGCAGCTCAGTCCCTGGGGATGGGTCTCAGATAATGCTGGGAACGAGAACAGCCAAGGGACACTCTGTAATCAAGAGATGGTGTTCTTTACTATCCCCTAGTCTTGACAGTGCTTCACTGGATGTGTGGCAGAAACTTTATCCTATCTGTAAAACAAGTTTATACTGCCTGTAGTATGAGGGATAGGTGTAACAGTACTTCTAAGAGGTACTGAAAGAACCCACACTATGGCTCAATGGTTTCCTGACGAATACATGACACAGCTAGTTCTAGTGAGTATGGATTATTTCAAGGGTATGAGGCACCTACCGTTCCATGGACATTAAAGTTCTTGCTTCTTGGTGCAAAGACATTCTGGAAAGCCTTTTGGTACTGAGGTGCAGCTGTCCAAGGTGAATGAGGTGCTGGAGTGGCGATCATCATGAAGAATGGCTCAGAGTTGGACTTGTAGTCCAGGAAATCCAAGGAGACATTAGCCTGACACATACAAAGATTTGTCATCTCCTACTCTACCCAGTAATTGAGTAGCTAGTTGATAAATTTCTTTTGGTGAAAAAAAGAGTACAGAATTATGTTGACTGTTCATCTTAACACATGATTTCATTTGATGTATGCAGACACTTTGTTAAATGCACTTGCTTTAGGCAATGCTTAAAAAACTGAAAAGCTCGCCATTTCAAGAAAACACTTGAGACCCTGACTTTACAGGACCTAGATTCTTGTGTTATTCCTATAGAAAGAAATAGTAATATGGTCATTTTAGTATTAACTTATGAAAACAAAGCTTACAGTGTATACCTTTGATTCTTTAAAAGAATGTTAAAAAAAAGTAAAGAGAGTAGTGAGAAAAAGTTACCTTAACCTTACAAAAATATGAAGAAAGCAGATGTTATTTGTGCCCTCTGAAGAAGCTAAGTTAAATGAGTTACACTCAACATACTAGGGTCAGGGAGTGGAAAAATACATGCTTAGCACATAAGAGGTACTGGGTTCAATCCCTAGCACCAAAAACACAAGAAACAAAAACAGAGAACACAAGTTAAAACCACCTACCAAATATACACCCTCCCTCTGGGGTTTTATATGGTCCTCACATTTGTGATTGCTACCATCCAGAGATAATTATGAAAAGGAAACACCGCACATGCATGCTGGTTTTCACTGTTCTGGTAGATTCTGACCTTCATTTACACTAACTCAGGAGATAGAGAGGGTATCCGTCCTGTCATCTTCCCACCTACTTTATTCCAGCTCTAACGCTTTCCTGTGGTTTCTCCAATAAGCCAGGCAGAGGCAGTCTGCTCAGCTGAAGCCCTCACGCTTACTATTCCCTTTGCTTGTAGCACTCTTTCCCTCATCTGTATATCACTCTCACCTTTAGGGTTCTGCTTAAATGTTACTTATCTGTCTAAATTGATCATAGCTGGTGAAGCAACAAATGAACATGTATGTGCAACTACCCACACATGACACATATGCATGAAGTAGCTACCTCCCGCAGGAATGAACTCTACTTAGTGAAGAAATACTCTGTGGAAAGTTTCCACTGAAAACACATCAGGACAGGAAGGTTCCACCTGTCTAGTAAGTACCCCCTCCACACACACACACCCTGCCCACAATCCCTGTGCCTTCATTCACACAAGGCCTGTGAAGCTGCGTCTTGCAACTTGTGAAAAAAACTGGGGTCAACACAGGGAACACAGGAAGTAGGAATCCTCTAAAGTAATCTGCAGTTTAGAGATTACCTTTTAGACGAGGGAATTTGTTGTTGGAACTGTGTGAACATTGGATTTGTCTAGCTTACATAGATAAAGAAAAACACCCTCTGGAGTTTTTCAATCAGGTGGAAATATTCTTTGGCAGTTAGACCAGGTCATTATAAGCATGTATGCTACCTGATATAAATAAGACCAGACTTTTCTCAAGTGTTAAACCAAGTGTGATCTAAACCTGCCATGCCACAGCTCTGGACCTTCAACAACTCACCAGAACATCTGTCAGGTAGTCCACACTGTAGTTTTCACCATGCTTTCGTGCCTTCCCATTGATAGAGAGGGTGTAGTTGTAGTATTTAGAGTTCTTTTCCTGGGCAGGAGGAAGTAATATTTGTTGTGACGTCAGCATACAGACTCAAAGTCTGAATCCATGCTAGACTAAACTGTACTGCTTACACATTGATAAAACACAAGTTCCTTGTGTCAATAATGAATTGGAGTTTTCACCGAGGACTTTGTCAAAGACTAGCATAGTTTCAATAAATTGATCTAGCTTAAAAGGCAGAAGTGGATCAGGAAGGACAGACACTCCCAGCCCCACTAATGGCAGGAAAGACATTTAGGCAGGAGTGACTCACCAGTCAACAGACTTTCCGTTAAGGAGATAAAACAGTTAATTATATTGGAGTTAAGTTAGAATAAATACACTTTGTATTCTGGCCTGTGTCTCATTGTCATTGACTTCCATACTCACCAGAGCATACCAGTAACTCCAGCCCAAAGGAACATGTTCCAGTCCACCTGCATCTGGAGCTCCATACTGAAAAGACAGCCAAGCAGGACATTTGAACTCCTTGGACCAGACCAAACTAAACTCTATAATCCAAGGAATTTCTTAAGCAAGAGTTGGTGGGCCAAATCTGACCTGTTAGCTGTTTTGCATGGCCAGGGTATTAATAATTTAATCATTTAAATGTATAAAACTACTAGCCAAAAGAAGTATTTTGTGAAATGTGAGGTACATGAAATTCAAGTTACTGCTTTACTTGAAGACAGCCATACTCATTTGCTTATGTATTATCTCTGGATGCTTTCTGGCTACACTGCCAGTGTCACGTAGCTTTAAGAGATGGTAGTCTACAAAACCTAGAACAGTTACCATCTGGTCCATTTACAGAAATGCTGCATATGGCACGTGACTCATTCATGGGGTGAACACTGAGCTGTGATGGCACAGAATGAATAGCCCACCTGACCTCTGGCTAGGAATAGCCATAATAATCAGGCTGTGGGCTATCAGCCCATTTATTTAGGTGTCCTGATGAAATGTGCTTTCGAAATCATAGTTATCTGATGAGATGAAAAAGTGTAAAGACCACAGGATGCTCCTACCCACTTCAATAAAGTTTAGGATCAAGGTAGAATTTAATTCCTAGAAACTATCTCTGTACTTTAAAAGGTTTCTATTTTGTATATGCACATCAGATGTGCAAAGCAGCTTTCAGTTTCTTTTATGACCCAATGCTCCAACCCCACAGCCAACTTCTCATGTTTCTTTCAAATTGATTCATCTTCCATCAAACCCACACGGTTGCAGACTCTCTCAATTATTGGGGAGAGGGGAGAAAAGAAAATCTGGGTCAGAAAAATATGTGAGAAAAGTAGACGCTCTTTGTCATGCACCCCCAGTTTAACTACTAGAACTTATCCCAAATATCTCAAATGCACTGTTTCTTTCAAGTATGGACAATGACTAAACACTAAGTCCAAGGTAGATTTGGGGGCATGAGACCTTGTGCTAAAGAGCCATCACATCACTCAGGCAGTAAACCACCTGGCCACACGTTTCAACTGCCCAGGCTCTGGGTGCTGGCTGGCCTTCATCATAATATCTCCACAATCTGTTCTCACTTTTCATGTCAGAAAATGTGCTGAACATTAAGTTGCTATAATTCAGAAATGAGGGTAACAAATCTGAGCTTAGGAGGAAAAAAATTCCTTCTCTTGGTTCCTGAAAAGGGGAACTACAAAATAAGACATTGTGACTGCCACATGACAGGCAGAATTCCTGACCAAAAGAGAAAAAAAAAAAAAAAAAAAAAGGAAGACATGGCAGATAGACATTCTAGTACAATTTTTATTTTTATTTTATTTTTTTGGTTTTTTGAGGTGGGGTCTCACTCTAGCCCAGGCTGAACTGGAATTCACAATGGAGTCTCAGGGTGGCCTCGAACTCAAGGCGATCCTCCTACCTCTGCCTCCCGAGTGCTGGGATTAAAGGCGTGTGCCACCATGCCCGGCTAGTACAATTTTTAAATAAATGCTTCTAAGACTATTAAAATTCAGAAAGAACAACTACAATACTCAAATCATATAAATATGTTCATGTTAACTAATGAACAGGTTAGGAAGAATATATACTAAAACCCCTTTAATAACATGACTTGAACTGAAACTACTAGAAATAATTAACAGGAATTGTACTAATTCACATTTAAAAGGCAGTTCTAACAAGAAAATGAGATGATCATTCAACATACCTCATTTAAATATTTCCCAGCAAAGAAGGTTTGATAACCACACACTGATCTGAGAATTGCTGGGAATGTGTTTGGCTCTTGGATCTTCTGCCAAGACCTGCTACTGCAGTTTCCCTCCAAAGTGTTGTTAACGACGTGATGATTGTGTGGATACTTCCCTGTCAGGATACTGGCTCTGCTGGGACAGCACAGCGCACTTGGCACATACTACAAAGAACAGAAGTGAAAGACAAGTTACACTGGAAAGATGGTGGCTTTCTCATCGTTTCTAAAGAGAATGGAGGGCACTTAATACTAGCTTCAGTTTCGTTTCTCAGGGGATGGAGACTTTATTACGTATGAATGACTGACTTCAGACTGCTAAGTCACACAGGGGAGACATCAGAGCAGAACACAGTGAGTAGTAGCTACTGGGAAAAATAAAAGGAACCATGAGTGGGTGGAAGAGACCTTAAGGTGGGGGGACAAGGCAGTGGAATATGTGTGACATGAAAAAATGGGGAACTATTTGGGGAGGGAAAAGAAACCAGTGGGGGAGGGAGAGGTTGTCAGTGGGATAGGGAAGGGACAAATAAGAACAAAATGTAATGACATACACAAAAATGCCATGAAACCCACTACCTTTGTATGCTAACTTAAAAACTGTCATTTAGGCTTGGGGAGATGGCTCAGCAGTTAAAGATGTTTGCTTGCAAAGCCCACTGGCCTGGGTTTGAGTCTCCAGTGCCCATGTGAAGCCATGCATCTGGGGTTAGTTTGCAGTGGCAAGCTTTGGCTTGCCCATACTCTCACACTCTCTTTCTGTTCACAAATAAAAATATTTTAAAAATGTAATTTAAACTGAAATTAACAACAAAACAAAAGAATGCTACTTGGGCTGGAGGGATGGCTTAGTGGTTAAGGCATTTGCCTACAAATGCCAATGCACCCAGGTTCCCCAGGACCCACATAAGCCAGTTGCACAAGGAAGCACACACTTCTGGAGTTTGTTTGCAGTGGCTAGAGGCCCTGGCGTGCCCATTCTCTCTTTCTTTCTCTCTCATTTTCTCTCCCCCCCTTGTTCTCTGTCAAATAAATAAATAAATAAATAAATTAATTAATTAAAAAAAGAATGCTTCTTGTGTCTCCTACTATTAAGAAGTAGAAATTCATTTTCAGGCCCATCTGTTGCTTTGTATTTTCTTATATTTATTACATTGGATGTGCATTTTTCTTTCTCTAGTATTTTCACTCAACTACTGTCGATAAAATTTCCCTATTTTACCCAATAATGAAACCACTTTATAAAGCTGGTATTAGCTTCTGCTTACCCCAACAGGAAAGGAATGCCCACTTAAGCCCGTACTCATGCTAACATTAGATAGCACGCCTTTCAAATACTCAAGATTTTTTGCCTTTCAAGCTGGATTTTTCTTTTTCTTTTTTCCTTTCTTTTTGTGCTGGGGATTAAAAATCAGAACTCTGGGGCTGGAGAGATGGTTTAGCAGTTAAGGTGCTTGCCTGCTAAGCCTAAGGACCCATGTTCAACTCTCCAGGTCCCACGTAAGCCAGATGCACAAAGGTGGCACACACATCTGGAGTTCAACTGCAGTGGCTGGAGGCCTTGGCATGCCCATTTTCTTTTTCTTTCTGCTTGCAAATAAATAAATAAAATATATTTAAAAATATTACCTTGATAGGTTTGATCCCTGGAATGAATAAAAACCAACCAACCTGGGGCTGGAGAGATGGCTAAGTGGCTAAAGCACTTGCCTGTAAAGCCTAATGATCTGGGTTTTACCCATGTAAAGCCAGATGCACAAAGTGGTGCATGCCTCTGGAGTTCATTTGCAATGGCTGGAGGCCCTGGTGCACCCACTTGCTCTCTATCTCTTCTATAACAACCTTGGGACAGGGGCGGGGTTGGGATTGGCAGGGGTAGTTCAGTGGCATTTCAGGGGTAGTTCAAGGCCCTGGTTTCTTTCAATCTTCAAATAAAACACTTTACCACAATTGTTTTTACCTATTCATTAGTCTAGCTAACTTTTGAAATCATTTAATTGAACCTTAAAAAAATCTTGAGATTCCAATTATAATAACTTTAAGTGTCTTCTCACAGAAGATGATAGGCATAGCTACATACCACATATTTTTAAAATATTTTTATTAGAGACAGAAAGGCAGATAGGGGGGAGGGGGAGAATGGGTATGCCAGAGCTTCCAGCTACTGCAAATGAACTCCAAACACATGCGCCACCTCCATCTGGCTTATGTGGGTCCTGAGGAATTGAATCTGGGTCCTTCGGCTTGTAGGCAAGTGCCTTAACCTCTAAGCTATCTCTCCAGCCTCACATATTTTTATCACTCATAAAGTCCATAACATCATCTGCACAGATCTTGACCATTTCAGGTCACCTGCAGTTAAATGGCAACAGGTGGTTATTGCTGGAGAGTTTATGTTTTGCTCCCACAATAAAAGGAACCTTTTCTGTTCTACTTCTTTAATATTTCATTTTTACTTATTTATTTGAGAGAGTGAAAGAGGCAGAGAGAGAGACACACACACAGACAGAGAGAGAGAATGAGAATATGGGCACGCCAGGGCTTCCAGCCACTGCAAATGAACTCCAAATGCATGTGCCACCTTGTGCATCTGGTTTATGTGGGTCCTGGGGAATCGAACCAAGGTCCTTTGGCTTTGCAGGCAAGCACCTTAACCAGTAAGCCATCTCTCCAGCCCTTCTGTTCTACTTCTATCTCTAACTCATTACATGGATTTATAGTAGTTTAAGTAGTTTTCCAGACTGGGAATGTGGCTAGTGGGTAGAGCTATCTGTCTACCATGCACTAAGCCCAGAGTTTGAACACTGGCACCGCATAAACTGGTATGGTGGCAAACACCTGTAATTCTAGCTCTCAGGTGGTGAAGGCAGGAAGATCAGAAGATCTAGGCTATCCTTGGCTACATCAAGTGGGAGGGCAGCCCAGGCTACATGAGACCAATCTCAAATAAGGGAAAAAACAAATTCCCCAATAATTCTGTGTTTTCTAGGTTAAAAAAAAAAATCTAAGCAATGGAAATAATTTTGTTGCCCTGTAATTTTAGCTATTTCTACAACCCAGGACACTGAGAAACACCAAAGCCATTATTGCCCAATGATTTTTTTTGTTGTTGTTGTTGTTTTTGAGGTAGGGTCTCACACTAGCCCAGGCTGACCTGGATTTCACTATGTAGTCTCAGGGTGACATTGAACTCACAGTGATCCTCCTATCTCTGCCTCCTGAGTGCTGGGATTAAGGGCATGCGGCACCACGCCCGGCCCAATGATTTTTTTTTTTTTTTTTTTATCTCAGGCTCAAGGTATGCCACTTGTTTGAGCTTCTCTGTGGAAAGATACACTCTTATAACTATTTGATTACCAGGAAAAATGCTAAACTTTCAGAGGACTTTGAGGCATCGATTGAGATGAACATGTTGGTGGACAATTTGCCCAGCACTGTGCAGCACTTTCTATAAGCACAGCCCTTACATGTATGCTTTACATCAGAAGTGATAACTTCTGATTGGACACTGCAATATGACACTGTCATCTACAAATATGTCGGGTGACACCCACAGCTATCCTGGGACACATGTGGCCTGCAGGTCACAGGCTGGACATGCCTTCTTTACATGTAACTATAATAACCCTGAGATAGGCTTTAGTGAATCTAATTAAAGCTGAGAAACAAGGACAAGAGAGGGTAGATAACTTGTGAAAACTCACAGAGCTAGGAAACACAGCAGTGTGCCCTTGAGTTTGTGCCTAGCTTTAAGCCTAACACCATGTTACTGTCCAGTGGATTTCCTGGTATTAAGCTACCATTCCATTCCTAAAGGACTACCACTCACTGAGTTACATGTATGGTTATTGAATCTGAATTGCCAGTATTTTGTTCTGGATTTTTCCTTCTGTATTTTATGTATGTGTGTGTGTGTGTGTGTGTGTGTGTGTGTGTGTGTGCGTCCATATACATGCTACACTGTGCACTGAAGGTTAGAGGACAACTTTTGGTTTGGTCCTTACCTCCCACTAGCCCCACCCCCTTGCTTTGAGCTTTGGGGAAATTCTTCTGTCTCCATCTCCCATCTCATAGCTGGGACTACAGAAGCCCATCATGGCTTCTGGCTTTTTATGTGGGGCCTGGGATCAAATTTGGGAATTCAGTCTTTAGAAGCAAAAGCTTTATCCATTAAGTCACTTCCTCAGTCCCTCCATCTGTATTGTCATATATTTATGTTGAGTTAGTGTGTACTTTTATTTATTTATTTATTTATTTTGGTTTTTCAAGGTAGGGTCTCACCCTAGCTCAGGCTGACATGGAATTCACTATGGAGTCTCAAGGTGGCCTCCACAGTGATCCTCCTTCCTCTGCCTCCCAGTGCTAGGATTAAAAGGGTGCACTGCCACGCCCGGCTTAGTTCCATTATTTTTGTCACGCTTGGCTATTATGGTTAACTGAGCTTTGGCTCTAGAAGCATAAATGTTCTAGATTGATATAATTTTTTTAACTTGTTCCTTGACAAAGTACAATCCATTTTCAAACCTCAAATAGTGAGGTTTTATGAGTTGCAGAACAGCTTAGACATATTAACAACTAATTTTCAATTGATAAGAATATTTAAATTCAAAAAAAAATTATCACATTAAATAAAAGTCCTTCAAATCAGACATTTGACCAGAAAGGGAAAACAAAAAAATAGAACACCCACACACATTATACTGAACTCTTTCTTTAGAAGTGTCTTTCTTCTTAGAATATAAACCCCAAATCTAACAAGATCACGTTCACTTCTGTACTTACAGCGCTGGAGAAAGTCATCCCCATCTCTCCAATGAGGGCCTTGGTTTTCTTCAGTGGTGTCTATAAAGTAAATAATTATCCATTAAACAATTTGATACATTAAAATACACAAACCAAAACTCATGTCTTGTTACATCTTCAACATTTATTCCCAAACAATCAGCTCTGACACTAAGCAGCAGTCCAGAGAAGCATACAACTGGCATGAATCAATAATGGGTACAGGTGGGTATACCCTATGCGAAAGTGCAGGCAGGAAAGGGAATGTTGCCAGCTGATACCAATGCCCATCAGTACTGATTTCAATATGATGACATTTTAGTGCTTTTCTAATTTGCCACCAGCCCCAACACAGTAAATGGTAATATGAAAGGCATCCTCCACTTAAAAAAAATTTTTATTTATTTATTTGCAACCAAAGAGAGAGAGATAGAAGACACACACATACAGAGAGAGAGAGAGAGAGAGAGAGAGAGAGAGAGAGAGAGAGAATAGACATGCTAGGGCCTCTAGCCACTGCGAATGGACTCCAGATGTATGTGCCCCTTGTGCATGTGACTTATGTGGGTCCTGGGGAACCAAACACCTTAACCACTAAGCCATCTTTCCAGCCCCCATCTTCCACTTTCTGAAGGAAGACAACACTTGGATTCTGAGAGCCAGATGAGGTCCTGAGACTGAGGCTGCCTAACATCTTCCACCTTCAGTGGTGCACACACAGCTTCAGGTACTAGCTGGATGCTCTCAGCAGAGGCCCACTGCCACATAAAGCAAGCAGCAAAGTGGAGAAAGTAGAGACAGGTTCAATGAACATCTGCCCAGCCTTCCCTTTGTTTATGTCCTTTTCATCACTTGTTCAAAATCTAAGTGTGTCTATGTCTGTGTGTGTGTATGCATATGCAGTTTGTGCCTCATGTGCACACATGGGCAGGCCAGAGGAAGACTTCTATCATTCCTCCACCTTATTTCCTTGAAACAGTCCCTCATTGAACTTGGCGCTGACCATTTTTCAATCACGCTGGCAGACCAGGGCGCCCCAGAAATCTTCCTGTCTCTGCACCTCAGTGCGGGGGTTACAGACATGCCTGACTTTTTACATGGCTTCTGGCAATGGAATTCATGTCCTCAGGCTAGTGAAGCAAGTGTTCTTACTCTCAAAATCTACTCGGTGGTGCACTTGGGAGGCAGAGGTAGGAGGATTGCTATGAGTCTGAAACAACACAGTGAATTCCAGGTCAGCCTGGACTAGAGAATCTAACTCAAATAAACACAAGTATGAGTACAGTTATTTATATACAAATAAAAGGAACATTAATCTTTTAGACAGCAAAAGACCTGGGAATGTAACTCAGCTGGTAGGATACTTGCCTGCCATGCTGTCTGATCCCCAGCAGGGAATAAACTGGGTGGGGTAGCCCTGTAATCTCTGAACTTGGGAGGTAATAGCGGCAGTAGGATCATAAATTCAAAGTCATCCTGGGCTATATAGCAAGCTTGAGGCCAGCCTGGAATACTTCAAACTTTGACTCAAACAACAACAATAAACATCAGAGAGGCTCATTTCAGTTGTAGCGGTAGCTCATAATTCTGAAATATAGTTGAAACATAAGACCATACTGAATTTAATTTTAAGTATATCTTGTATAATCAAGACTCATTTTGGGGGCTAGAGGGATGGCTCAGCAATTAAAGGTGCTTACTTGCAAAGCCTGACGGCCTGGGTTCAATTTCCCAGTACCTATGGAAAAGCAGATGTATAAAAGTAGTACATGTATCTGGAGTTCATTTGCAGTGGCAAGAGGCTCTGACATGCCATTCCCCTACCCTCGCTTGCAAAAAATAAATAAATAAATTTATTATTTATTTATTTGCAAGGAGAGAAGGGAGAATGAAGAATGGGCATGCCACGGCCTCTAGCCACTAGAAATAAACTCCAGACACATGTGCCACTTTATGCATCTGACTTTATGTGGGTATGGGGAAACCAAACCCCAGCCGTTAGGCTTTGCAGGTAAGTGCCTTAGCCACTGAGCTATCTGTCCAACCCCCAAATATTTTTTTTCAAAAACGGATTCATGGACTGGGGAGATGGCTTAGTGGTTAAGGTACTTGCCTTGAAGTCTAAGGACCCAGAACCCACATAAGCCAGATGCATATGGTAGCACATATATCTAGAGTTTGTTTGCAGTGGCTAGAGGTCCTGGTGCACCCATATTCTCTCTCTCTCTCTCTATCTCTCATAAATAAATGAATACATTTTTAAAGTATTCATTGGGCTGGAGAGAAGGTCCTGGTGCACCCATATTCTCTCTCTCTCTCTCTCTCATAAATAAATGAATACATTTTTAAAGTATTCATTGGGCTGGAGAGATGGCTTAACAGTTAAGGTGTTCTCTTTCTCTCTGTGTGTGCCTCTTTCTCTTCCAAATAAATAAATAAATTTTTTGTTTATTTATTTATTTATTTGACAGAGAAAGAGGGAGAGACAGAAAGAATGGCAGTGCCAGGGCCTCCAGCCAGTGTAAATGAACTCCAGACGCATGTGCCCCCTTGTGCATCTGGCTAACGTGGGTCCTGAAGTATGGAACCTGGGACCTTTGGCTTTGCAGGCAAGCGCCTTAACTGCTAAGCCATCCCTCCAGCCCTAAAAACAAAAATTTTTTAAGAAAGGATTCATTGTTAACAATATATGACTTTCCCTTATGGATTTATAAGCACAAGCTAGTTATAGGCTCAAAAAAAAAATCACAATTCCAACTTGTTCAAGATAAGCTTTGAGGGGCTGGAGAGAGAGCTTAGTGGTTAAGATGCTTGCCTGCAAAGCCCAAAGACTCAGGTTCTACTCCCCAGTACCTATGTAAACTAGCTGCACATGGTGGTGCATGTGTCTGGAATTCGTTTGCAGTGGCTGGAGACCCTGGAGCACCCATTCTCCCTCTCTATCTGCCTCTCTCTCAAATTAATAAATATATTTTTTAAAAAAGATAAGTTGTGCTGGAGAGATGGCTTAGTGGTTAAGGCGTTTTCCTGTGAAACCAAAGGACCCAGGTTTGATTTCCCAAAACCTAAGTAAGCCAGGTACATAAGGTGGCACATACATCTGGAATTCATTTGCAGGGCTGAAGGCCCTGGCGCACCCACTCTCTCTCTCTCTGCCTCCTTCTCTCTCTCCCTCTCTCTCAAAAACATAAAAATAAAAATAAAAAAATATTTTAAAAAGATAAGCTTTGAGAATTCCAGGAGTGGATTCTCAACAAGATCCCAGGACACAACAGTGCTGCAGAAGGTCTGTATAACCTGCAGAGGCAGTGTCACCAAGTATCCTTAAACCATCACTGGGCCCTGTGCTGAGAAAGACAATAGTGGCATGAGTGAAACCTGGACTTGATGAGGAATCCAAGTTACTGTGAAGATCCTGGGAAGGTAAATAAGAAGTATAAGTGGGGCCTGGAGTGGTGACGCACGCCTTTAATCCCAGCACTCAGGAGGCAGAGGTAGGAGGATTGCTCTGAGTTTGAGGCCACCCTGAGACTACATAGTGAATTCCAGGACAACCTGAGCTGGAGTGAGACCCTACCTTGAAAAACAAAAAACAAACAAACAAACAAAAAAAAATAACTGGGGAAAGTACATGAATTGATTGAGACTTAATCATTAAAATTGACTGATAAACATGCACAACTACTAGATAATATTTGGTTTACAGCAAAACTATACTGTGTGATTTTTTTTTCTTTTCTTTTTTCTTTCTTTTTTTTTGAGGGGGGTCTTGCTCTAGCTAAGACGGAACTAGAATTCACTCTGTAGTGTCAGAGTGGCCTCAATCTCACAGGGATCCTTCTACCTTGAGCTCCTCCTATGCGTTGAGATTAAAGGCATGCACCACCAAGACCAACTACTACTGTGTGATTTTAACACATCTGCTAAACACCTAACATATGCCAAACACCAATAAAACAAGATCCTGCCCTCACGATACTCCAGCTGGGGACCTAAACAATTCAAGGTACTCACTCAATCACTGAAGGTAGTGATATACACTATGGAGAGAATCAGGCAAGTTGGTGTGGCACAGCTGGTGGAAAGGAAAGGCAAGCTACTTTGTGGTGGGGAAAGTCCTCTTTTAGGAGGGACCTTACTGCTGAGAGCCACATAGGGAGGAGTCCATCATGCAGGGATCCAGAAGAGGATGCTTTCGGGTCTAGTGAATGGCACACACAAAGCCCACGGTATGAAGGAACAGAAAGGAGGCCAGTGTGCTACAAGCAACTCAAAAGGCAAGGGGGGAAAAGCAATTCGACCTGGCTGCAATGCAGGACTGCAGAGGAATTTTGACTTTCGCCTAAGAACTTCACACTAATAAGCATAATTGTTATGCTGCTAGAAGAGTCCAAGTGATAACCATAGTCTCTGCTTGACCAAACAAGTCCCAAACAAGAGACCACACGATGCTGAAAACATGTGTTCAAGCTAATCTGAACTGACAGTGGCTGGTCAGGTGGAAACCATATGACAGAATTAAGAAGCAGTCACTTTCACTTGCATTTGAGCAATGTGTCATTTTACTTATCCCACACAAAATCCCTTCCATAAGATCCTTGAAGAGTCCTTCACATTCCTGGTCCCACGTATAGTCACTTTCAAAGTTTTGACAATTCTAATACTGTTAACCAAATGTTACTTTTTCCTAGTAATGATTTTTAAAAGAACCACCTTTGCTTCTGTAAAGGACAGTGCATCCATCACGCTACAATTATGATTACATAAAATTAAAAAAAAAAATAGAAAAGAGCCTGGAGAGATGGCTCAGTGGTAAAAGGCACTTGCTTGCAAAGTCTACAATCCTACATTCGATTCCCCAGTATCTACATAGTCAGATGCACAAAATAAAGCATGCATCTGGAGTTTGTTTGCAGAGGCAAGAGGCCCTGGTGTGCTCATTATCCCCACCCCCTACCACCTTCTCTCTCTCCTCCTCTCTGTCAAATCATTTTTTTTCTTTTTTTGTTTTTTCGAGGTAGGGTCTCACTCTAGCCTGGCCGTTTGTTTTGCCTTGGTATAAATAAGTATTATTAAAAAACAGAAAGGAAGCCGGGCCTGGTGGTGCACGCCTTTAATCCCAGCACTCAGGAGGCAGAGGTAGGAGGATCGCCGTGAGTTTGAGGCCACCCTGAGACTCCATAGCGAATTCCAGGACAGCCTGGGCTAGAGTGAGACCCTACCTCGGAAAAAAAAAAAAAAAAAAAAAAAAAAAAAACCAGAAAGGGTTTGATCCCTGGGAAAACTACTAAAAGCAGAGCCTCTCAGATGATACCTGGGAAAGATACAGTGAAATGTTAAAGATGATGGGACTATAAATAAGACAGTATCAAAGACGACTGAAAAACTTGGGCTGGAGAGGTGGCTTAGTGGTTAAGCGCTTGCCAGTGAAGCCTAAGGACCCCGGTTCGAGGCTCAATTCCCCAGGACCTATGCTAGCCAGATGCACGAGGGGGCCCACACATCTGGAGTTCATTTGCAGTGGCTGGAGACCCTGGCACGCCCATTCTCTCTCTATCTGTCTCTTTCTCTCTCTCTCTGTCGCTGTCAAATAAATAAATAAAAATGAACAAAAAAATTAAAAAAAAAAAGATGACTGAAAAACTCCACATCAGCAGGGCATGGTGGCACATGCCTATGATCCCAGCACTTAAGAAGTAGGCAGAGGTATGGGGACTCCTGCCAAGTTTGAAGCCAGCCTGATCTACATACATATCAAGTTCCTGATCAGCCAGGGCTACAAGCCAAAATCATACAAGTATTATAATTCTTTGGCCTAAGAGTCCAAGGAGTTTCCCAGTGCTTACTTTGTCAGCTATGGTCACAGAGCTCCCTTCCACAGAAAATGGACTATATGCAGTTTTATACAAATCAAGGGCCATGGATAACCCACTGCCGGTACTCCAGAATGTCCCCTGATGAATTTTACATCTAGGCTGGGGTGTGGTGCAGTGGGTAGAGTGCTTGCTTAGCGGGCATGAAATCCTGAGTTTGATCCCCAGTGCCACATAGATTGGGTGTGATAGTTCACACTTATGACCCTATGAAGGCAGGAAGATCAAAAGTTCAAAGTCATCTTCAGCTACATAAGGAGTCTTGAGGCCAGCCTGAACTACATGAGACAATAAAGAAAAAAGAAGTATCTCTGATCTATAGTGTAAGTAAAAGTGTTGGTATGTAAGATAACATCTGATCAGACAGAATTACCACAGTATTCTTGCAGAGCAGAAAAAGCAGGATGTCATAAAACATTCAAGCTTTGCTCCTTACTAGCTATGTGACCCTTGGCCAATTTACTTCCATACTTCTGAGGATTTTTGTTTTGTTTTGTTTTCCTTTTTAGGGAAATAACAGCATCTACAGCAGAGGACTGCTGTGATGACTAAAGCACAAATATAAGACATCTCACACACTACCTGTCACCAAGTAGGCTCTCAAAACATAGTCACCATCTTAGCTCTTCTGCATAAAGTTCTGTCTGACAATGGCAGAATACTCTGAAAGGTGCTACAAAAAATGTCAGAACTCTCTGAAGAGTTGAGAGCAGTAAGCCTAATTTGTTTCCTCCATTTAATTTTGGCTCCTCTGGCCAGTATAAACAATTCTTTTAAAAACGGACTGGAGAGATGGCTTGGGATTCTGGTTCGACTCTCCAGGACCCACGTAAGCCAGAAGCACAAGGGGGCACATGCATCTGGAGTTTGCAGTGGCTGGAGGTCCTGGTGTGCCTATTCTCTCTCTCTCTCTGCCTCTTTCTCTCTCTCAAATAAATAAATAAAAATATATTTTAAAAAAGGAGCTGCCACTGGCTTAAAAACAGCACACAGGATTAATATTACAAGGCAAAACCTTGCCAGGGTGTGGTGTTGCACACCTTTAATCCCAACATTCAGGAGGCAGAGGCAGGAGGTTTGCCTTGAGTTTGAGGCCAGCCTGAGATCACATAGTGAATTCCAGGTTAGTGTGGGCTAGAGCTAGACCCTACCTGGAAAAAAAGAAAAAAAAAAAAGTTGAGACCTCAGATACACACAGATAACAGCTGAGGTCAATAAGAATGAAAGACAATGAGGGATGGGGAGATGGATTAGTGGTTAAGGTGCTTGCCTGCAAAGCCTAAGGACCCAGGTTCAACTCCTCAAATACCCACATAAGCCAGAGACACATGCATCTGGAGTTTGTTTGCAGTGGCTACAGACCCTGGTATGCCCATTCTTTATCTGCCTCTTTCTCTCTCTCTCAAATAAGTAACATTTTTTTTTTAAAAAAGAATGAAAGACAACGAATTGGGAATACCTTATATTCAGCTAATAAATTTTGTTCTCAACAGATATTAAAGCTTGACCTATTGAATATATTAGTCATTGGTAGAAGCAGCTTGTTTTTTGTTGACAAAACTCTTTACCAGGATACAAATTAAAAAAACAAAAAACAATTTTGGGTGCAGGAGGAAGTACAGGAGTTGGAATGTGAGTAAAACCTAGGAGAGAAATTAAATCAAGACTCTGGAGCTGGAGCTCGGGTAGCAGAGTGCTTGTTTGGCACGCACAAAGCCCTGGGTTCAATCCCTAGCACAACACAAACTTGGTGTGGGGGTACACATCTGTGATCCCAGCACTCACATTCAGCAGCAGGAAGAGGAAGAGGCAGGAGGATTAGAAATTCAGGGTCATCCTTGGCTCTATATCCAGTTCAAGGCCACCCTGAGATACACGTGACCCTACCTCAACTTTTGGTATCCTCATGGCTGAGTGGACAGGAGTGGCCAGGACAAGTGGAAGGAGGAGGAAAGGTAGAACCAAGTGCCTCAAACGTCAGCCAGAAAAGCCTTTGGCGCACACTGAGCGCAAAATATTTGCTACTTCACAACCTGGAAGTATATGGCTGGAGAGACTTCTACCACTGAACCCCCAATGTGACCAGCAACTGTATGGATGTGCTCACCATAATCACATGGAATGTGCACACACATTTCGATTTCACAGCCACAAGGGAGCAAAAAATGTTGGTAGCTACTCACTGAAGTGATTGCACAATTCACTCATGTGTTCAGACCAACCATCTGAAGGACACTGGGCCCTAGGGTATTATCACACAGGAAAAGTTAAACCTACTCTGCGAGGTTTCAGTTTCAGCACTCAGGTGACAGCAAAAAGGGAACTGAAAGAAGCAAGCAACAAAGTGCTTAAAACAAACGAGAGAGAGAGAGAGACAGACAGACAGACAGACAGACAGACAGACAGACAGAGACAGGCAACAGCAAAGCTGGTCCGAGGATCAGAGGAGCAGTGGAGGTTTTGTCCTGACTGCCTGGAGGTCTGAGTTAACTGCTTCTGTGCCGTGGACAAGCCTTTTGCACCCCTGTAAAGGGGGATGGTGTGGATGTCCCCACAGGTCAAATTCCAGAACAAGTGCAAAAGTAACTCATAGCAAGGAAGTCTCATGACAACACTCATCAGCTAGTAGATGGAACTCTGACTAACGCTTCGGCCAGGTTTTCAATTAGGCTAATTGATTTTCTTCTGAAGCAAAACACACTCTCGATAGTTCCTCAGCCCACCAACCAGATTGGTTTATTTCGGCAACTAGGCACAAATGCACAAGTGGCCTAGAAGGTCCTTCCTAAAAGGAGGCTGGACGTGGGGGCTACTGCTCCAATACTCCCAAAGGGAAATAAGTCATCAAGGCCTGTGAGCTCTTCCCATCACCTTGCTCTTCAAGAACTCACCCGGATCGCTAAGCGGACTCCGAAGTCCACCCTGAGACGTGAATGCAAACTCCCGTGCGGTGCGTGCACGCGAATCAACCCAGAAGAGTCCCGGGGCCCACTACACCTACGTGAAGGGCCTTGAGTGACAAACCCAGACCCGCCCGCCCACGGTCAAGGCAGCCAGTGTGGGAGGATGGGGGTCCGGGGAAGATGAGAAGCCCGAGTCGGCCAGGGAGGTGGAGGGGCGGGGCAGCAAGAGGAGAGTTACCATGCCGCCGAGCACTTCGTCCTGGTCGTCGGTGAGCAGCAGCACCACGTTGGGCCTCCGAGCGCCCGCCGCCACCCCCGGGAGCCCCAGGCAGCCGCTCAGCAGCAGGGGCAGCAGCAGGGCAGGGCGGCAGGCGGACAGGTGGCCCGGGCTGTCCCACCGGGGCCCGCCTGGGGCCCGGGGCAGGAGCCGCATGGCGGTCGGGGCTGGGGACGAACCCGTGCACTGGGTACCGAGGGCGCCGGGGACCGAAGGGCGACCGGGCCGAAGAGCCGCAGGCAGAAAAGGCTTCGCGGTGAAGGCCGGGGGCCGGGGTCAGGCGTTTTCTCCGCGGACGCGATCACGTGAGCCCGGAGCAGGGGGCGGGGCTCGGCGCGCGTCACGTGACGTACGGGCGGGGGCGGGGCCTCGGGGAGCCGCCGAGCGGGAAGCGCCGGGTAATGCCGGAAGGGGGAGCCGAGGACCTCCGCTGGCCCCAGGACGGGGTTACCGGTGCCTTCTGCTAGGGCCTGGTTCTGGCGGCTGGTGGAAAGGTCAGAGGGGAGCGAAGAGAAGATGAAGAGCAGGAATGAGCATGCAGAGTAGTCGAGTGAGAGGAAGAGGAGTGTACCCACCATGTTTGTAAGGTCAGCTAGTGGGTCAACTCCATGTTTCAGACAGGGCTTAATAATTCCATTCGGCTCATGTGCTAAGATGTGGAGCTGGAGTCCAAGTCAGGGCTCTTTGCTCTGAAGCGTGACGATAGTCCGCTTCCTTCTGCTGACATGGCAGTCCACACAAACACCTTAGCTGTCATGACAGCTGTATCTACTGTTCCCTGGTGAATTTTTGGAAGTCTTTTTGGAAGCTGTTGAAGCATGAACGATTAAACAATTTCTTCAGGGAAACAATTGCATAAAATTAGGAGCTTTAGATATTTCTGTGGAAAGCTCGGGACAACCCTACTTTGCCTCTCTGTTCACACTATAAAAAAGAGCTATCCCTGGTAAGGTAAATTGTCAAGTTATAGCCTCAACTCAATACAAGATGTACCTTGTTGCTAGTAACAAAGTGTGGTCTCTAAGCTGGAAGGAGATAAGAAAAGACTTACAACCCACAAGGTAAAAGTAATTGTTGGAAACACCTTGAAATCTACGCAGCTATAGGGCTTGTGTAAAAGGACACGGGCCTTTGTTTTGTTCCCTCCTACCTCCCCTTGTGCATGTCAGCCTAGTGCTGTACCACTGAGTTACAACCCCAGCACTTATTATTTTGTTTTAGTTTTAAAGTAAATCTACAGAAGTTAAGAAAACTGTTTTGAAAAATGTTGCAGAATTCTGCAAAAAAAAAAAAAAAAAAAGAAAAGAAAAGAAAAGAAAAAGAATCTTGCTGAGCCTGGCATGGTGGCTGTTGCAGTCAGGTTGCTGGCAGGATATGATAACATGAGCACAGGGCAGACATCCCCTCCTGGCCAACAATAGCAACAGGAGAGTGTGCCAAACACTGGCAAGAGGACGCTGGCTATAACGCCCATAAGCCCACCCCCAACAATACACTGCCTCCAGGTGGCGTTAATTCCCAAATCACCATCAGCTGGGAACCTAGCATTCAGAATCTCTGATACATAGAGCCAGATGCACATAGTGGCTCGTTCATTTGGAGTTTGTTGGTAGAGGAAAGAGGACCTAGTGTGCCCATACTTGAGAGATTTCTGTCTCTCTCTACTGTCTCTTTCTCAAATAAAAAAGAAATTAAATAACCTTTTTTGGCATTTTCCCTAAGACCATAAACAAAATGGCTAAAATCCAACTATTAGGTAAAACGTTTCCCATGAAATTTTATTATGAGAACATTACTTCTCCTGTGACATCTGAAATATAAATCTCTCACTTAATCTTTTTTTCCTTGGAGACAGGGCTTTGCCTCCTCGGCTTGCTATGCTGACCTTGAACTTGGCAAGTAGCCTAGGTTGGCTTCAAACTTCATGTTCCTGCCTCAGCATCCTTGACTACTGGGATTGCAGGGGTTATGACATCACACAAGGACTGCACTTAAACTTTTAATAACTTTATAACCCCACCTCTCACCATGACGGTGGCAGACCACCTCTCCTCCTATGAACAACTAGAAACAGGGAAAATATGTGTCCACACAGAGGGCAGCACTCAGTGCAAGGCTGTGACCCGTGTGTGCAGGAAACAAAGAGCCATCACTAAGACCCTAAACCAGAGAGCAGCAAGGAGTGATAGGAGATGTGGAAACTTCTGTGCAAGTGATGATGACATAAGGCACAGACATGAAGGGGGGGGGGGGGGGGGGGGGGGGGGGGGGGGGGGGGGGGGGGGGGGGGGGGGGGGGGGGGGGGGGGGGGGGGGGGGGGGGGGGGGGGGGGGGGGGGGGGGGGGGGGGGGGGGGGGGGGGGGGGGGGGGGGGGGGGGGGGGGGGGGGGGGGGGGGGGGGGGGGGGGGGGGGGGGGGGGGGGGGGGGGGGGGGGGGGGGGGGGGGGGGGGGGGGGGGGGGGGGGGGGGGGGGGGGGGGGGGGGGGGGGGGGGGGGGGGGGGGGGGGGGGGGGGGGGGGGGGGGGGGGGGGGGGGGGGGGGGGGGGGGGGGGGGGGGGGGGGGGGGGGGGGGGGGGGGGGGGGGGGGGGGGGGGGGGGGGGGGGGGGGGGGGGGGGGGGGGGGGGGGGGGGGGGGGGGGGGGGGGGGGGGGGGGGGGGGGGGGGGGGGGGGGGGGGGGGGGGGGGGGGGGGGGGGGGGGGGGGGGGGGGGGGGGGGGGGGGGGGGGGGGGGGGGGGGGGGGGGGGGGGGGGGGGGGGGGGGGGGGGGGGGGGGGGGGGGGGGGGGGGGGGGGGGGGGGGGGGGGGGGGGGGGGGGGGGGGGGGGGGGGGGGGGGGGGGGGGGGGGGGGGGGGGGGGGGGGGGGGGGGGGGGGGGGGGGGGGGGGGGGGGGGGGGGGGGGGGGGGGGGGGGGGGGGGGGGGGGGGGGGGGGGGGGGGGGGGGGGGGGGGGGGGGGGGGGGGGGGGGGGGGGGGGGGGGGGGGGGGGGGGGGGGGGGGGGGGGGGGGGGGGGGGGGGGGGGGGGGGGGGGGGGGGGGGGGGGGGGGGGGGGGGGGGGGGGGGGGGGGGGGGGGGGGGGGGGGGGGGGGGGGGGGGGGGGGGGGGGGGGGGGGGGGGGGGGGGGGGGGGGGGGGGGGGGGGGGGGGGGGGGGGGGGGGGGGGGGGGGGGGGGGGGGGGGGGGGGGGGGGGGGGGGGGGGGGGGGGGGGGGGGCATGGTGGTCTTGAACTCATGGTGATCCTCCTACCTCTGCCTCCCAAGTGCTGGGATTAAAGGTGTGCGCCACTATATCAGGCTCAGATTTTTTTTAATGTGACTGAATAGCACAACATCCAAAATAATTCCCTGGCTAAATGAGCAGAAGACTAGACAATGGGAGTGGAGGGATTCTAAGTCAACTTGAAGACATAGCAATATCAAATATCCAAAACAGGAGTGGGAGGGATGGCTTAGCGGTTAAGGCACTTGCTTGCAAAGCCAAAGGACCCAGGTTCAATTCCCCAGGACCCACGTTAGCATGCATCTGGAGTTCGTTTGCAGTGGCTGGAGGCCCTGGCATGCCCATTCTGTCTCTCTCTTTCCCTCTTTCTCTGTCAAATAAATAAATAAATAAATAAAATAATAATAAAGGGCTGGAGAGATGGCTTAGTGGTTAAGTGCTTGCCTGTGAAGCCTAAGGACCCCAGTTCGAGGCTCTATTCCCCAGGACCCACATTAGCTAGATGCACAAGGGGGAGCACAAGTTTGAGTTAAGTCTGGGCTACATAGTAAGAGCCTATTCCTCCCTCCCCCACTCCCAAAAAGAAAGATTCTTGGACAAACTTACAGCTAACATCTCACTTCATGGTAAAAGACTAAATGTTACCTTCCTAGGCCAGTTACAAGAATATTTGCCCTTAATACTGCTGTTCAAAATTTCACTGAAGATTATGGCCAGTTCAGAAGAAGGAAAAATAAGTATTTCAAGAAATACATGGATGGATGTAGCATGATCAAAAATGCTGAAAGGGGCTGGAGAGATGGCTTAGCGGTTAAGCGCTTGCCTGTGAAGCCTAAGGACCCCAGTTCAAAGCTCGATTCCCCAGGACCCATGTTAGCCAGATGCACAAGGGGCGCATGCGTCTGGAGTTCGTTTGCAGTGGCTGGAGGCCCTGGTGCACCCATTCTCTCTCTCTATCTGCCTCTTTCTCTCTCTGTTTGTCACTCTCAAATAAGTAAAAATGAACAACAACAACAAAAAAAGTAAATGCTTAAAGGGATCTGGGTAAGTGGTTTAGTCAGTGGAGTGCTTCCTACACAAGCATCAGGACCTGAGTTGGAATTCCTAGTACCCATGTAAAAGGCAGGTGTGCTTGCACCTATCATTCCAGCACTGGGGAGGAAGAGATAGGAGGATCCTTACAACTTGCTCGCTAGCTGGTCAAGCTGAATGGGTTCAGTGAGTGACTCCATCTCAAAAAATGAAGTGGCCGGGCATAGTGGTGCACGCCTTTAATCCTAGAACTCAGGAGGCAGAGGTAGGAGGATCACTGTGAGTTCGAGGCCACCCTGAGACTACATAGTGAATTCCAGGTCAGCCTGGGCTAGAGAGAGTCCCTACCTCAAAAAACAAAAACAAGCAACAAAAAGAATAAAGTGGAGATTGATTGAGGAAGACACGTGATGTTGACTTCTGACCCCCACATGCACCCACACACATGTGCAATCATGCCTGTATACACAACCTACACACATATACATGCACACCACATACACATATGCATGCAAAAAATGCTGAAAGGCAAGGGGGAAAATCTTGAAACATCAGGAGAAATAAGACGCGTTACTAAAAAAAGAACACCATCGAAACCAGTAGATTACTTCTCATTAGAAATAATGGAGCCTGGCTGGACCTGGTGGCACACACCTTTAATCCCAACACTCAGGAGGCAGAGGTAGGAAGACCATTGTGAGTTCGAGGCCAGCCTGAGACCACATAGTGAATTCCAGGTCAGCCTGGGTGAGAGTGAGACCCTATCTTGGGGGCAGAAAAAAAGAGAGAGAGAAATAATGGAGCCTGCCCAGCCTGGTAGCTCACGACTTTAAGACCAGCACTTACGAAGCTGAAGTAGGAGTATTACTGTGAATTCAAGGCCAGCCTGGGCTGTAGAGTAAGGCCCTGCCTCAAAAAGCCAAACTAAGTAAATATAAAAGAAAGAAAGGAGGCCATGTTTACCCCAGCCCAAGCCCCTTGCCTGTAGTGTCTTTTCTCTGCTTTAGCAATGTGGCTCTGAGCAGACAGGTTCTGTGTAAACCCCATCAGTGTTTTGGTACTCTGAGTCCAGATGTGATCCTGGAGGGAGGAAGGTGTGCTCCCCTCCTCAGCAACCTTTACCACAGGCTTTCTCTGCAGTTTGGTTGGATTCCCAGGTGCAGGGTTGGTGATTCAGATTCAGACATTAAGATCTTTCATTAAACGCAATTTCCTCAGAAAGCTGGACATGGTAAGCCCTTTTCTCTACGGTATGAAATTGCAGACATACTCTTCAGTATCGTCTTTTTATGTGTGAATGTAAGTGAGCAAGAACTTGTATCTCAGGCACCATAGTGTGTGTACTTACATATTCTTAGTTAGCACTTTGGAAACTTCTTTGAGTTGCAACAGTAAACTTTTTGGTTTTAGCTTGCTCTATCTGTAGAGAGAAGAGTTCTAGATTACCAAGGTCCAGGGGAATAGAACATTTTAGAGTCACTTTTTTTTTTTTTTTGAGGTAGGGTCTTGCTCTAGTCCAGGCTGATATTGAATTTACTATGTAGTCTCAGGCTGACCCCAAACTCACAGTGATCCTCCTACCTCAGCCTCCCCAGTGCTGGGATTAAAGGTTTGCACCACCATGTTACGGCTAGAGTTACAGTTTTTGGCCTTAGCTCCTGGGCATTTATTTTCTCACCCACATGCCTTGCTGTTAGAACATCATCTGACTTGCTGTGCAAGTGTGAAGACCTGAGTTCAGATTCCAAGAAGACACAAAACAGGATATATATAGTAGGGCAGGTTTCTAATTCCAGCATAGGAAAGAGAGAGGAGAATCCCCAGAAGCTCTTAGGCCAGGTAACCTGGCATTTGCAGTATTGAACAAAAGACCATGCATCAAGCAAGGAGGAAAGCAAAGACGAAGGTGGGAGATGGTCCTTTGACCTCCGTGTGCATGCCATGGCATGTGCATATCTGTACTCACACAAGTGTACACACATCATATACACACATGAGGAAAAAATGAAACAAATTACTAGAGGAGCTAGTCCTAGCACTCAGGAGGCAGAGGTAGGAGGGTTGTTGTGAGTTCAAGACCAGCCTGGGAGTACATAGTGAATTCTAGGTCCACCTGGGCTAGAGTGAGACCCTACCTTGGAAAAAAATAACAGTAATAATAATAGAGGAGGTGATAGTATGCTAAAAAACAAAATCCTAAATCCTGTCAACCAACAATCCTATATACATACAAAACCATTTTATAAATGAAGGTGAAGCCAAGTATAGTGGCTCACACTTGTAATCCCAGTACTGGGGAGGCTGAGATAGGAGGGTCATAAAAATAGTGCTGGACAGAGTGCTCATGAGTTAAGGCCCTTGTCTGTAAGGCCTAGTGACTGGGGTTCAATTTCCCAGTACCCACAGAAGGCCAGATGCACAAAGTGGTGTATGCATCTGGAGTTCATTTGCAGCAGCTAGAGACCCTTGTACACTCATTCTCTGTCTGTTTGCCTCTGCTTGCACATAAATAAATAAATTCATTAAATAAATAAATAATAAGATAAACAAAAATAAAAACAAACAAAAAAAACCCTCCAATTGGAGCCATGTGTGGTGGTTCATACCTATGATGCTAGCCCTTGCAAGACTGAGGTAGGAATATCACCATGAGTTCGAGGCCAGCCTGGGCCACATAGTGAGTTCCAGGTCAGTCTTGGCTAGAGTGAGATCCTGCCTCAAAAAAAAAAAAGTAAATATAACTTGTTGCTAGCAGATCTGTCTTAAAACATATGAAGTTCTTTGGGCTGTATGAAGCAACCAGAGAAGACAGAGCCCTGGTAAAGATAATTGTACAATGATAAAAGACAGGCTAAATGAATGTCTTGCCAATAACACCACAAAGAAGACTAATGAGATCAAAGTTGCACTGGGTTCAGAAAATAGCTGAGTGAACAAATCCATGGCTCCATAGCAATGGCTGAAGGAAACCAAACTCAAACCCACAGGATCAGGTGAAGAATATCAGAAACAATCAAAAGCAGGTTAATATAACAAAAGCTATAAACATACATTTCACTCCTTTGCATTCTTAGCTGCTTTAGAATATGCAAAATTAGGGCTGGAGGGATGGCTTAGCAGTTAAGTTTGCCTGCAAAGCCAAAGGACCCAGGTTCGATTCCACAGGACCCACATTAGCCAGATGCACAAGGGGGTGCACATATCTGGAGTTCGTTTGGAGGCCCTGGCGTGCCCGTTCTCTTTCTCTGTCAAATAAATAAATTAATTAAAATAATAATTAAAAAAGAATATGCAGGATGTTTATAACAATTTACAGATATAGTATGTGTAACAATACTACCACAAAAAGGGAAGGGAATAGGTAAGGAGAAGTGATGTTTCTATAGCTCATTGGAATCCAGTGAGCACACGAGTTTCTCTGTAGCCCACTGGAATCCAGTGATCACATGTTTCTCTGTAGTTCACTGGAATCCAGTGATCACACATTTCTCTTTAGCTCTACATAGCTCACTGGAATCTAGTGTGCACACATGTCCAGTGAACACACATGTTTCTTTAGCTCATGGACTCCAGTGAGCACAAATCCGAAGCTGCTTTTGGCAAATTGGATATAGAAAGATCTAGAGCCATCGCCAAGAGGATAATGAGAAAGAAGAGAAGAAGGAAGGGAAAGAAGTTAAAATGCTGTACTAGGAAATATTTACTTTATGGAACAGGAATCAGTAAAAAGCAATAAAGGAAAAGGCATGAGACATGTAGAAAACAAGTGGTGAGCACACATCAGCTGTATCAACACCAACATTAAATGTAAATATATTAATCCAGTAAGACCCAGAGGTTGTGGAACCAGGTCTAGGGGACTGGGTAGGTATAGTGCATTTGATTGAGTGCTTGTCTTATTCCACAAAGCAAAAGAAAACCTTTATCTAGCTCTGTGCCATCTAGAGGAGACACACTTTAGAATCAAAGACACAATAGTGGAAGTAAAAGAATGGAGCCAGAGGGATGAGAACAGCAACTGCAAAAAAGGTCAACTATGGTGGCTCATATGTGTAATTCCAGCACTGGAGAGGCTGAGGCAGGAGGATTGCTGTGAGCTCAAGGACAGCCTAGGCTACAGAGTAAGACTGTCTCAAAGAAATAATCAAACAGAAAACAAAATTAAAAACCACAAAATTGAGACATTTTATGATAATAAAAAGATCAGTCTTGGCCGGTGGCACATGCCTTTAATCCCAGCACTCAGGAGGCAGAGGTAGGAGGATTGCCTTGAGTTCAAGGCCCACCTGAGAGTACATAGTAAATTCTAGGTCAGCCTGAGACCCTATCTCAAAAAAAAAAAAAAAATCAGTCTGGTATCAAGAAAACATAATAGAAGCCAGACATAGTGGCACAGGCTTTTAGTCCCTGCAGTTGGGAGGCTGAGATAGGAGGATTGTCATCTTGTTATCAGTTCAAGACCAGCCTGGGCTAAAGTAAGACCCTGTCTCAAAATAAATAAATAAATAAATAAATAAAAGAATATTTGTAGATACCTATGTACCTAATAATAGTGTCCAGATTCATGAAAAAAACAACTGACAGAAGTTGGAAACTTCAATCCTTGCAATAATGGATAGAGGTGGAGCCAGAAGCCGATTCCCATGGAGGGCTGAGTCTCAGCCGAGTTAGTAGACCTGAGCACTCTGGTAGACAGCATGCCATTGATGTTTGAAGGATTGCAAAGGGAGCCAGGAAGGCCCTCCATGGTTTTGGAGGTTTTATTGATGGACTCAGTGTCAGAAGGCTGAATCTGATGTTGAGGTGGTGCACATGAGGTTTCAGGGCTGTGTGAAATGTTTGGGTGGTAGAAGAAACCTCTGGACTCCGTCCTCTCCAGGCTCTGAGGTGCAATGAAAGTGGAAAGTAAGTGCTGGGGTGGAGGCAGACTCTGAAGATGGCCAGACAGGGCAAAGTGAGATTGTTCATCCTCTCCAGTACCTACCCAGGTGATATTGACATTATTAGAATCATGCTAGAACAGACTGCTGAAAAGTAAACCATGTGAAATTATTCTTTAATAAAATTTGACAGAACTTGTTTAAAAAATAAGGGATGACAAAAAAAAATACCAACAAAACTCAATGGAACAGCTAGGCAAAAGATGAATAAGGACAGAATATATGGGCAACTAGGCAACATAATAAAACAAGCAGAGCTAGGGGCTGGGGTATGAGGGTGTTGCACTGTGGTAGAATGTTTAGCATGTGTGTGGTGGTTTGAATGAAATGTCCCCCATAGGCTCATGTGGTTTGAATCACATGAGCTGGTGGCAATTTAGAAAAGTTGTGATAGGTGGAGCCTTGCTGGAGGCAGGTTTGGGGGTAGTAAAGCCCACCTTCAGGCTAGTTCAGTTAGACTACTTCTTTCTTGCTGATGTGTGATGATGTGAGCCAGCTTCCTGCTCATGCTATGCTTTCCCCACCATGATGAAAATTCCCCTTGAGACTGTATGTTCACTGAAATAAACCACTTCCTTCCATAGACTGATTTTGGTGAGGTTTTCTGTCTCAGCAATTAGAAGTTAACTGCTACAATGTGCAAAGCCCTGAGTGTGACATGCACCATAAAGAGAAACAAGAGCAGAAAACACTCTTCTCAGGTGCCCTTATTCTCCAAGACTGATCACATGTTTAGCCATAAAGTAAACCTCAATATATTTAAAAGGATAAAAATAATGGGATGTATGTTCACTGACCACTATATCATAAAATTAAGATGTCAATATACAAATAAATTTGAAAAATAGTCATAGTGGCTCATACCTCTTATCTCAGCATTCTGAAGGCTGAGGTAAGAGGATAACTGGGTGCTTGAGACCAGCCTGAGACTACATAATGAACTCCAGATCAACCCGGACTAGAGTGAGACCCTGCCTCAAAAAACAAACAAACAAAAAAGTGGTACAAGTGTCTGGTGTACATTTGTTGCAGTGACAAGAGGCCCTGGAGTGCCCATACACACACACTGGCATGTATGCTAATAAAATTTCCTGGGTATGATGACTTACCCCTCTAATCCTAGCACGTGGGAGGCCAAGGTAGGAGGATCAGTGAGATTGAGGCCAGCCTAAGACTATGTAGTGAATTCCAGATCAGCCTGTGCTAGAGACCCTACCTCAAAAAAACAAAAACAGAGCCGGGCATGGTGGCACATGTCTTTAATCCCAGCACTCGGGAGGCAGAGGTAGGAGGATTGCTGTGAGTTCGAGGCCACCCTGGGACTACATAGTGAATTCCAGGTCAGCCTGGGCTAGAGTGAAACCCTACGTCAATAAATAAATAAATATCAGAAAAATTACAATCTGTTCAATTAAGTGCACAGAATAGCAATCAGTCATAAAAGACAAGTTTTAAAACATATAGAAGAAATGATTCTTGTGGGACAATTTTCTAAAAACACTGAACTTTTCATTATAAAAATATTTCATTTACTTATTTGACAGAGAGAATGGGCAAGCCAGAGGCTCTAGCCCCTGCAAATTAATTCTAGATGCACGTGCCACCTTGTGCATCTGGTTTTATGTGGATACTGGGGAATAGAACCTGGGTTCTTTGGCTTTGTTAGCAAGTGCCTTAACCATTAAGCCATCTCTTCAGTCCTTAACTTTTCTTACAAATCAGTTTTGTCTGAATTTAGTTATAAATTTAAATTGTAAGTTATTATAATTTTACAAATGTAAAACTGTAGCTGGCTTAATAATTACATTGTAGTGTTTCCTATGACATTTGCTATAACTTGTGAAGATGATTAAAGGTATCCCAAATGAGGGGCTGGAGAGATGGCTCAGAGGTTAAGGTGCTTGCCTGCCAAGCCTAACAACCCGGATTCAATTCCTCAGTACCCACATAAAGCCAGGTGTGCAAAGTGGCGCATGCATCTAAAATTCAGCTGAGGTAGCTAGATACCCTGTTGCACCCATTCATATTCTCTCTCTGCTTGCAAATAAATAAATGAATAAATAACATATTAAAAATAAAAGAAACCCCAAGCGATGGGATGGGAGGTTGGCTCAGCAGTTAATGATGCTTGCTTGCAAAGGCTGATGGCCCTGGGTTTGATTCCACAGTACACGTGTAAAGCCAGATGTACAAAGTGTCACAGGCATCTAGAGTTTGTTTGCAGTGAGAAAGGCCCTGCTGCACCATCCCCCCACCCCTCTGCTTGCCAATAACTAAATTAATGAAAAACATTAAAAATGAAAAAAGAATGGGATGAAGAGGTGGCTTAGCGGTTAAGGTGCTTGCCTGCAAAGCCTAATGACCCACATTCAATTCCCTAGTGCCCATGTAAAGCCAGATGCACAGTGTGGTGCATGCATCTGGAGTTTGTTTGCAGCAACTGGAGGCCCTGGCACCATTCTCTGGGCTTGAAAATAAGTAAATAAAATTATTACTTATTAATTTATTTAATTTATTTATTTTTCGAGACAGGGTCTGACTCTAGTTCAGGCTGACCTGGAATTCACTGTGTATTTTCAGGATGGCCTTGCACTCATGGTGATCCTCCTACCTCTGCCTCCCGAGTGCTGGGATTAAAGGCGTGTGCCACCTCACCAGACTGTAATAAAATTATTACTAAAAAATTAAAATGAGGGCTGGAGAGATGGCTTAGCAAGTAAGGTGCTTGTCTGCAAAACCTAAGGATCCAGGTTTGATTCTACAGGTCCCATGTAAGCCAGATGCACATGGTGGTGCATGCATCTGAAGTTTGTTCTTACTCTTTTTTTTAATCTTACTTATTACACACACACACACACACACACACACACACACACACAGAGGGGGGGGGAGAGTGAGAGAGAGAGATAGAATGGGCACATAAGGGCCTCTAGCCACTGCAAACAAACTCCAGACACATGTGCCAACCTTGTGCATTTGGTTTATGTGGGTACTGGGGACTCGAACCCAGGTCTTTTAGGCTTTGCATGTTCATGGTGGAAAAATTGGTGGAAAACTGGGCCTTGTGGTATAGGCCTGTTACCTCAACTACCTTGGGAAGCTAAGGCAGGAGGAGCTCACATTCAAGGCCAGCCTGGGTAGCTTTTTGTTTTGTTATAGATTTTTTGTTATTTATTTTAGAGAGAGAGAATGGGCATGCCAGGGCCTTCAGCCACTGTGAATGAACTCCAAATGTGTGCGTCCCCTGTGGCATATGTGCAGTATTGTGTGCTTTGTGTCATTGTGTGTCTGGCTATGTGGGACCTGGAGATTCGAACATGAGTTCTTAGGTTTTTCAGGCAAGCGTCTTAACTACTAAGCAAACGTTCCAGCCCCCCTCCCCTTTTAATAGTTTTTCAAAATTTATTTGTAAACAGAGAGAAGGGGGAGAGAAAGAGAGCATGAGCGCACCAGGGCCTCTAACCACTGTAAACAGACTCCAGCGGCATACACCACTTTGTGCATCTGGTTTTACATGGGTACTGGGGAATTCCCAGGCCCTTAGGCTCTGCAGGCAAGCACCTTAACCACTGAGCCATCTCTCTAGCCCCTGGGTAGCTTTTTGAGACCCAGTCTCAAAGACAAAAAGGATGGGGATGTAGTTTAGTTGCAGAATGCCTACCTAGCATGTGTACGGCTCTGGGTTCAATCCCTAACAAAACAAACAAATAGGGCTGCAGAGAGGGCTTAGCAGTTAAGGTGCATGCCTGCAAAGCCTAAGAACCCCGGTTCGATTTTCCAGGTCCCACATAAGCCAGATGCACATGATGGCGCATGCATCTGGAGTTCATTTGCAGAGTGGCTAGAGGCCCTGGCGTGCCCGTTGTCACTCTCTCTCTCTCTGTGTCTCTTTCTGTCTCTAATAAATAAATAAATAAAAATAAAATCTAAAAAAAAAAAAGCAAATAAAAACATGCCATTTGGATTGTGACCTAAAGTTCCCAGAAAAGTTCTACATCTTCTTTCCAGCAAAGCTGAATTGGCTGACAAAGCTCCTGTGATCACAGAGAGATGGAATGTTGCGAGACCAAAGCCTAATTACCTTGGGCTACCTTTGGCCTCTCAATAGCCATTATCACCCACCTCTGTGTCTGACCTAACATCCACTTGACTATCGGTTGATCAGGTGCAGAGTTTTTGGAATATGCTGACAGACCACCAGCTTTCACGGATCCAAGGGCTAAGCATGTCGTCAGGTAGCATCTGAGGCCTGTAGTGGTGATTTCCTGCTTTGCTATAGCCCGCCTACCTGATGGTCAGCCAGTGTATTTGAGAAGTGCCTTGATTTATGACTTTCTTTTGTTCTGTAACTATAAAACCTTCATGAAGTTGTTAACATGTTGTAACATGGAATTTGGGGTAACCTAAATCTGTGTTCCCAGGCCATGGTCACTCATATTTGGCTCCAGAATAAACTGTCTTTTATCACCTTTGAGGTGAGAGCTGTGTCTTTTGCATCGACAAGATCAAGTCCCAATAGGAAAGTCACAGATTGGTCCCTAAGATTTGGGAGAAAGATCATGTTATCTAAAGCCAGAATGAAATACCATTTGAAAAACGGCTCCTAAATCAGGCATGGTAACTTATATCTGTATTCCCAGCACTTGGGAGACTAAGACAGAAGGATCACAAGTCCAATTCCTGTAAAAGTCAACTTTTCTCACTTAAATTACACCCAGTATTTAACCTCTTACATATTGACTATTTGCTACATACCAACATGCAATGTCTATGTAGGGTTGATGGTGTGTCGCAAGTTCCTCCATGTTGAAACACTGGCAGACTCAAAAGACTCTATAAGTAAATAAGTCACAGGTCTTAGGACTTTCCTGAAAATTACAAGAGTCACAAGACCCACCTCCAAGGTTATAGAAGCAGTAAACAATGGCTCGGAGAGAGACTCAACTAGCCAAGCCGCTTGTAAGTCATGCAGCGAGCTCCAGAGACGCAGTTTCTCAGTACCACCTCCCCTGGTGACAGGAATTAGGAATAAGACAGCACCCATTTTGTAGGCAGCTAGTCAGGGTTACAGGCCCAAAAGGAATAAGCAGATAGCCAATGAGCACGAAGACTATAATAGATCCAGAAAGTAGAGTCAAGGAATCCAAAGGGCCCTGACTTGTGCTGACTCACCAGGAAGTCAGCTGGCCCACACATACAGAGTCAACAATCAGGGGCTGGAGAGGTGGCTTAGTGGTTAAGCGCTTGCCTGTGAAGCCTAAGGACCCGGGTTTGAGACTCAATTCCCCAGGACCCACGTTAGCCAGATGCACAAGGGGGCGCATGCGTCTGCAGTTCGTTTGCAGTGGCTGGAGGCCCTGGCGCACCCATTCTCTCTCTCTGCCTCTTTTTCTGTCTGTTGCTCTCAAATAAATAAATAAAAAATAAATAAAAAAACAAAGTCAACAATCATTTGTCTAACTTATCAGCCTAGCAGGAGCCCTCCCCCGACAAACATACATTCAGAGTGACCAATCCAATCCACCCCTACTTGATACTTAATTTACATCCCCAAGGATATAAAAAGCCACAATCCAAGTCACTTAAGTGGCTACCGGCTTGAGACCACTCCCAGCCTGGGAGTTTGTCTGCTTTACTTTTATTTTTTGCTACACTTTCCCTTCTAAAACATCTACACTTGTAAATTCTTTGTGAGTCAAAAGTAAAGGGAACTAAGGAGTTAATAGCTATCTCTAAAGCTTGCGGCAATAAAAAAGTTTGACACCCTTTCCTGATTTGATGTACTCTGGCCTTGAAGGACCAGAGACCATCTGAGTATCCTCCCTTAGCTATTCCTTGCTGAAGAAGCGTATTCTGAATTAGGACACAAACAGCTACAATTTTCTTATCAACTGCACCTGGTCCAGTCTGTTTTTCTTAGGATCCTCCTTATAAACTTACACCCTAGCCTGGCTCAGGGCTTCAGCCAACATCCTGCCGGAAAGCCGGAAAGCTGAGGCCCTTGCTGTTTTCTCTAATAAACAGACTGTCTGTAGAGATCAAGTCCGGTGTTCTCTTTTGCTTTTCTCTTACACTTTCCTTACAGTGAGTTGCAAGTCACACAGCTCAGTGCCACTGGCTTGAAAGGTTCCTGAGACTCACTGCTCTCAAAACCAGTAACACTGGGGCGTGCTTTTTGGTGATGCATCTGTCTTTGCACTCATGCTCCTGTAAGTGACTTCAGGAAACTCACTGGGTCACCAGGTTGGAGTTTGGTGTGTCGTCTATGCCTTGTCTTTGTTCTCTTCTCCTGAGGGCAAGTTTCACTCAATAGATTGTAATGGGGTGCTAGGGGTCCAGGAAAGTCCTTGAACCCCAAACCCTAGGTTTACTTCTAATTTTAATCAAAGAATTGAATAAAAAAGAAGACTGAGAAGGATAATTATTAAATTATCATATTTATTGAGGGAAGTACAGAGCCAAGGAAAGGCACCCATGTGGCTAGAGATCTCATGTGGAGGACCTGGAAAAAGAGTGCGGAAAGAAAAGAGAAAAGGAAGTTCAAGGAGCTCCTGCCATGTGGGGAGCTGGAGAAGATAAAGGAGTCCATGTGGAGAGTAAGTGGTAGGGGCCCTCCCACCTGGGCCTGGGCCAGCAGGAGGGAAAAACTCACCCACAGGTGTAAGTTCCCAAGTGGTCCGAGAGCCTGCCCTCCCCTTGAAAAGGTTTTTATAACCTTATGGTGGGCTGTCTTCTAGCTCGGGTCAGCCAGAGGGACAGCTGGTTAGTTAGGGCTAAGGGCTATCTCAAGAAGAGGTTAGCCCTAGCACCAAGTTCCCGGAGCTGAACATGACCAACCACAATGTTTAAATCCTATGAAAGACCTCCCTCCCATGAAGGGTCCTGGTTGGTTGTGGAAAAACATATCTAGGGAACTAGACAAGAAATAAGAAATCAGATCATATTTGATTTCTAGCAAGTGCAGACTTTCCTGCCTTTTTCACTTTCAGGGGTCCAGTCACCCTAACTGTACCCCCATCTCAAGATGGCTTTTAAAAATCTACTTGCTTATTTTTATTTGAGACAGGTTCTCATATATCCCAGGCTGGCCTCTGACTCAATGTGTAGCTGAGGGTAACCTTGAACTTCTGATCAACTTGTTTCCATCTCCCAAGCACTGGGGTTATAGGCATGTGCCATCATGCCTTGTTTCTGGGGTGCTGGGGATTGAACACAGGGCTTGGTGCATACTAGGCAAGAATTCTGCCAATAGAATTCTAGTCCCAGCTCCTTGATGGCTTTTTTAAAGTACTGAAATCTTTTTACCTGGCTTTTTAAAAAAATATTATTTACATATGTGCACATGTGTGCACAGCAGGGTCTCTTATCACTCACTGCAAGTGAACATCAGGTGTCTGCACCACTTTTTGAGTCTGGCTTTATATGGGTATTGGGGAATTAAACTCAGGCCACAGGCTTTGCATGCAAGTGCCTTTAACCACTGAGGCATCTCCCCAACCCCTCATTTTACCTTTTTTTCATTTTCTTCTGACCTTTCATTCCATCTTCTTTGCACTGAAGATTATAAACATCTTCATGTATAATGACTGAATTTAAAATACAGATTGCATTGTATCCCAAGCAAATTGTAAACAGCAAAATTAAAGGGCAAACTGAGTTCCCATGAAGGTAAACTGCAACTCAGTAATGTCCTTTTGTCTTTTTCTCTTCTGACTTGGCAGGTGAGTCGAAGGCTAACTGCTGGGTAGAATAATCATAGCTTTCATTATAGCGATTTGATCTTTATGTGTGTGCTTGCACTTGATTAAAAAAAAATTGCCAAAATGTTCAGAGACTTGGTAGGGTAATTTGAAATGATGCATCTCCAAAGGTCATTGGTAAGACCTTGTTAGAGTTTGGAAATAATTTAAATGCTCACTATCATAAATTACATTCTAGCAAGCTGAACAGAAATAAGTGCTTCTTGTGATTATAATGTTGTTGGACATAGGATCCCAGTTGTATCTGATATAACATTATTGGTATAAGTATTTAGCTGGTAAAATGAAATTTCTAATGAAAATTCTGATTATCATCAGCAGCATGACTCATCTTAGTGAATTTCATTTGGGCTGTTAGCCTTAATCACAGGCAGCGTAGCAGTCGTGTTCTGATAGGCCAGTGGTTCTCCCTTGTATGCAGCTCAGAGCAGTGGAGTTTCAGGGCGCTGGCCTGGGCCTCCCAGTCAGCAGGCAGCAATCACGGAGGGTGGAGAAGGGGCTGCTCTTTGCCAACACTACTTCTACGTTTCTATTTAATGGTACTTGTTCTTCTCTGGAAAGTAGGTAATTGGTTGGTAGTTCCTTTAATTTTTCTTTTATCCATTCAGTTAATTAATTTGGAAAATATTAATTACCTACAAGCTATCAAGGACTTTTCTAGGTGTGCACATTTTGATGAACAAAATGGACAAAAAAAAAAAAACTCCTGCCCTTAGAACCCTATATTTTAGTAGCCAAAGATGGACAGTAAAATGAATCAGTAGATTATACAGTGGGTTGGAAGATGATGAGACATGTGGAAAGGAACAGAGAAGAGAACTAAGGGGATGCTGTGAAGGGCCTTCGAGTCCACACAGGGAAGTCGGGGAAGGGCGTTCAGAGCTTGACTCAGGTGAGAGAAGACAAATGTGGTTATGGGGAAGAGCTTCCAAGGGGTACAGCGACCGTGAGCTAGCTGGCCCTGGTTTTCAGTTAGCCAGCGTCTTCTCTTCCAATCATTGGTAACTATGGGAGATTATTTTGAAGTTATTTTATTTTATTAGCATAAAGCCACAGAACAAGCCTTGGTTTTTATTATTTAAAAAAGCTTCATATTTATTTAGCTTTCTGACTCTCTGCTTGTGCCTTCAACACCTTCACGACGATTTTCTGCTCCTCAATAAGGAAAGCTTGCTTGATCCTGTCACGGACACATTTAGCACACACGGAACCACCATAGGCCCAGCTGACATGTTGTTTTGTTTTGGACAATCTCATAAGGGCTTTAGGTCTCACTGCACGAACCCCTCGAAGTGGGCCTGGGCACATGCCGCATGCTGACTCTGGTGCTTTCCCGACCTTCTTGGTGTACAGGCAAACAATTCTATTACCAGGGGTTCGGGACAGTCTAGTTTTGTTAGAGGCTGTGTTGTAGGAAAGCCTATGTCAGACGCTGGACCATTCTGAGTGCCTCTAAACACCGGCCCTGAAGAGCTTTATTTTATTTTTTAATATTTATTTACTTATGAGAAAGAGAGAGAGAGAGAGAGAGAGAGAGAGAGAGAGAGAATGGGCACCCCAGGACCTCTGGCAGCTACAAACTCCAGATGCATGTGCTACCTTGTGCATCTGGCTTATGTGGGACCTGGAGAATCAAACCTGGATCCTTAGGCTTCATGGCAAGTGCCTTAACTGCTAAGCTCTCCAGCCCTATTTTGAAGTTTTTTTTTTTTTTTTTGGTTTTTCAAGGTAGGGTCTCACTCTGGCCCAGGCTGACCTGGAATTCACTATGGAATCTCAGGGTGGCCTCGAACTCACGGCAATCCTCCTACCTCTGCCTCCCAAGTGCTGGGATTAAAGACGTGCGCCACCACGCCCGGCTTATTTTGAAGTTTTTAAAAGATATTTTATTTATTTCAGAGAGAGAGAGAGAGAGAGAGGCAGAGAGAGAGAGAGAAAGAGGCAAATAGAGAAAGAATGGGTGGGTGGGTCAGGGCCTCCAGCCACTGCAAACAAACTCCAGACACATGTGCCACCTTGTGCATCTGGCTTTACGTGGGTACTGGGGAATCGAACCAGGGTTCTTAGGCTTTGCAGGCAAGCACCTTAACGGCTAAGCCATCGCTCCAGCCCTATTTTTGAAGTATTGATTAGAAGTTCCAGATGTTGCCCAGCATGGTGGAGCATGCCTGTAATCCCAGCACTGGGGAGGCAGAGGTAGGAGGATCGCTACAAGTTCCAGGTCAGCCTGGGATAAAGTAAGACCCTATCTCAACTCCCACCCGCCCCCCACAAAGAAAGAAGTGCTGGTTGTTGATAACGAATTTCTTTCTCTGTCTCTTCTTCCCCTTCAGCTAACTTTAAGCTTCTCTGTGAAGGTTCACAGAGCTTGATGACTTGCAGTTTTCACATCTCTTCCTAGTGTGTGTGTGTGTGTGTGTGTGTGTGTGTGTGTAGGGTGGATACAGAAACCACTGGGAAGTTAACTAAGAAAAGCGATCCAGTTTCAGTGTCTGCCCGATGAAAGTCCTGCTTGTTGCAGTTTGGCATGATGAAAGGTTCTTGGATTCATGCATGCATTCATCCATGCCAGGGACATAGAGAGTAAAAGCCCTCCCAGAAAATAAGTAAATAAAAGCAGGCTGGAGAGATGGCTCAGTGGATCACAGCACTCGCCATACCAGCACGAGGACCTGAGTTTGAGCCCAGAACTCTCAAAAAAAAAAAAAAAAAAAAAAAAAGCCAGGCATGGCCATGCTCACCTGTAACTCTAGTGCCCAGTGGGGTGGAGACAAGAGGAAGTCTGGTGCTTGGTGGTCAGAAAACAGCAAGCTCCGGTTTTAGTGAGAGACTCTGTCTCAGGGAAATAAGGGGACAAGCAATAGAAATAGAGGAAGATACGCATGTAATCACCTGGCTTCAGGAAACATGCACCCGAGGCATACACATCTACATATCCACACACACACACACACACCATGCGCACTACACAAACACCAAAACCCCAATTGTAGCACAATGATCTATCTGTCTGTCTTTCTATCTCTGACACAGGGTCTTGCATCTTGCTAGGTAGTCCAGGCTGGCCTCAAATCCAAGGTAATCCTTTTACCTCAGCCTTTTAAGTACTGGGATTGCAGGCTTGTGCCACCATACCTGGCCCTTCATTTTATCTTAACATTAAATGGTAACAGAGAAAGTTAACCAGTTATAAAACCATACAGAAATGTTTGCAGTGTAAGTTGAAATTCTGAACAGCTGAGGGAAAAAAAGTGATAAAACATGCTTCCCTTTTGTTAGCACTACACTCATAAATGGTCCTATTAATGTGGTGGTGGGATCAAGGGACAGCGAGTTTTAAAAGAAATAAAAATTAAAAATTAAATATGAGAATGGGAATGCCAGGGTCTCCAGCCACTGCAAATGAACTCCAGATGCATGTGCCACCTTGTGCATCTGTCTTACATGGGCCTTGGGGAATTGAACCTGGGTCCTTTGGCTTTGCAGGCCAGTGCCTTAACTGCAAAGCCATCTTTCCAGCCAAGGTTTAAAAGTATTTTATTATTTGCAAGCAGAGAGGGAGGGATGGAGGGACGGAGACATACAGGCAGGCAGGCAGATATGCCAGTACAAATGCATGTGTCACTTTTGTGCATCTGGCGTTACATGGGTACTAAGGAATTGAATTTAGGCTATTAGGCTTTGCAAGCAAGCACCTTTAACTGCTGAGCCATTTCTCCAGCTTGGGACACCAGGTTTTAACTTACAGGTCGATTTGTTTTTAAGGAATTGCCTTGAGGTCTGGAAATAGCTCAGTGGTTAAAGGCACTTGCTGGCAAAGCCTTCCATCTAGGGTTCGGTTCCCTAGCACCCACATGAAGCCACTCATGGGCCTGGCTCATTTGCAGCAGCCAGATACCTTTTTTGAAAGAAGGTGGAGCACAGATAACTCCTTTGACTTCCACGCACGCACCTTCCACATACATACACACACATATATATACATACAATGCATACACACACACACCCCTAAATAAACAACTAGCTTTAAGAAAGTACCTGCAGGGCTGGAGTAATGGCTCAGCCATTAAAGCGCTTTCTTGCAAAGCCTGCAAGCCTGAGTTCCATTCCCTGGTACTCATGTCAAGCCAAGCGGTGTTCAAATGCAGAAGCAGGAGAACCAGGCATAGGCCCATTGCCCCCTCTTCTCTCTGACAAATAAATAAATAAATAAATATATGCTGTTTTTAAAAGAATGTGCCTGGAGATGTGAAAGGTGTGTCAAACAAACACAAAGTACTTGTTTGATAGAATTTTATTTATTTATTTCAGAGAGAGAGAGAGAATGGCAGACAGAGAGAATGGGCACTCCAGGGCCTCCAGTCACTGCAGACAAACTCCAGATGTTTGTGCTACCTTGTGCATCTGGCTTATGTGGGTCCTGGGGAATTGAACCAAGGTCCTTTGGCTTTGCAGGCAAATGCCTTAAAACCGCTAAGCCATCTCTCCAGCCCCCAAAGCACTTGTTCAGTGAATGCACTGATGTCTCTTTCAAGCAAGCACCTTTAACCCACCCTATCTCCCCAGCCCCCTAATTTCAGAGGTACAGCCATATATTCAACAGCATTATACCAAGCCAGACGCCTCAAGTTTGTTTGCTTTGCTTTTCGAGGTAGTGTTTCACTCCAACCCAGTCTGACCTGGAAGTCACTAGGTAGTCTCAGAGTGGCCTTAAATTTACCGTGATCCTCCCACCTCTGCCTAGCAAGTGCTGGGATTAAAGGGGTGCTGAGCCACCACTCCAGACGCTTCAAATTTCAAGAAGCATTCCAGTTATGTTTGTGAGTAGACAATTCATTTAGTGGCTCTGCTTCCGCTCCCTCATCTGAAAAATGAGGATGGAAGAGTGTGCCTCCTTGGTCTATAGGGTCAGGGTGAGGATTAAATGGGATAATTGGTGTAAATCACCAAGAACAGTGACTGGTTTGAAAAATGGCTAATACTATTGACTATTACTATTAAATTCCTCAAAAACATCTACGATGAAAATTCTGTACAGCTGTCTCTCTCACATACATGAGCAATTTTACCTGCTTGGTCATGGGCATGAACGTGCTTAGTTAAGCCCATTCTATGTTAATGTCGGTGTGTCGTGGAAGTAGTTAATCAGAGGGGGAAAAGTTCACCGCGTCATGAGATAAATCCCAGTCGTAGGCAGCAGGTGTTCCGAGTTTTCGGAAGGGTTACCGTGTCAATGTTAACTAAGAACGCCTCTCCCTGCGCACAGGTGGGCATGGTGCCCGTGCCGGCGAGCAGGAACTGCCGCTGGCCTCGGCCGATTGGCTGGTGTTTAAAAGCCTCCCGGGGCATTGCTTCTGCCGGGTGGTGGCAGGATAGGGCGCGAGGGCTGCCCTCCTTTGGAGTCCAATCAGGTGTCGTAGGATGAAGGTGGCCGCGGCCCGAGCGCCCTGCCCGCCCCCCGCGGCATCGGGCCGCACCCTGCCGGCAGGTGTGCTCGCCCCCCAGGTTGTCCGGCGGCGGGGCAGCCCTCTTCCTGCCCGCTCGGGAGCCGAGAACAGCGGCGAGAGGACTCGCCCCGGGGAGGAGGTCCCGGGCGAACGCACGTCCGTCCATCTGTCCGTCCGTCCGTCCGAGGCCGCGCCGCCTCCCGGAACTGGCTGGAGCCGCGAGGCGGGACCAGCGCCCAGCGCGCGGGCTATGGAGGCGCTTCCCGCGGGCGGGGACGGGACGCGGCGCCCCGAGCCGGAGCCCGAGCCGGAGCTGGAGCTCGGTGACGGCGAGGCGAGGCCCGGGGACGCCGCGGTGGCCGCAGGGCGCCCAACCCCAGCCGGGCGGGCGGCGGGGCCGCGGGGCTCCCGCGACTCGTGCGAGGGCGAGGACGAGCCGGAGCCCCGCGGCCGCACGAGCCGCACGGCGTCTCTGGTGAGCGGACTGCTCACCGAGCTGTACCGCGGCGCCGACGACGACGAGGCGGCCGGCGGGGCCCGCGCGCCCTGGACGCGCGCCCGGCGCCGCGACAGCCTGGACAGCTCCACCGAAGCCTCGGGCTCCGACGTGTTCCTGGGCGGCCGCGGCAGCGCCGGCGACTCGCGCGCGCTGCAGGAGCTGCAGCAGCGGCCCAGCCCGCGGCTCCAGAGGCAGTACCTGCGGCGGAAAGGTGAGCTGGGCTGGGACCCCGGGGGAGGCTCCTGTGCACCCCTAGGCTGCCGGACCCACCCGCCCGAGCGCGCACATGTGGAGTTTGGGGAGCCTGCTTGCATCTGACTCTGGGGTCCAAACTGACTCTTTCACACCCATCAGTTCTTAATGCCCCCTTCCCGGTCCCTCCCAGACCCTCCCAGCCCTTTTACTGCTGTGGCCCAGTCGATGGAATGGTCGGGGAGACCCTCGGTCCTGCCCCCTCAGGCATTCCTGCAGACCAAAGAGAGAGGCAGTCTGGAAGCAAATTTCACTAGAACAGCTGTTACAAGTTTGGAGTTTCTTCTGTGTATACCTGAAGTTATCTACAGGACGCTGGGAGTCATCCAGGGGCAACTTTTTTGTTGTTGCTTTGTTTTTCGACGTAGGTTTTCGCTCAAACCCAGGCTGACCTGGAATTCACTATGTAGTCTCAGGCTGGCCTCGAACTCACAGCGATCCTGCTACCTCAGCCTCCTAAGTGGTGGGCTCAAAGGTGTGCACCACTATGCCCCCGCCTGAGAGAGGCAACTTCTAGGGTGCTTTTTTTCTTTCCATCCTTCTGTTGCCCTAGCCACACCACTTGGATAGTGTTTAACTAGTGAGGCAGAATAATTTCATAATGTAGTCTCACAGCGGAGCGTGAGAATTCCATTTCTGCAGAATGTGAGATTCCCAGCAACGCCTTAGATGGTGTTGGCTTGGCTTTGTTCATAGAGGATTAAGTGGAGGGTCCTAGGAGCTTTGGCTCCACGGCATAATTTAACTGCTGCTGCCTTCTCTTGGCATGGACAGGCGATCTGAGAAAATGGCCTTGGCTTCCACAGGGGAGAGGCTAACTTGATGTTTCTTTTGTTATGAAACCCCAAGACTCATGTCCCCATGGAGGTTTTTATTTTTAATTTTTTTCTTAGCTGTTCATAATAGTTTACCCTTCAGGCGCTAGAAAAGTTACTACAGTCTTTTTGCATAGATATGGAAAGACTTCACTTCACAAAATTTAGCGCGGTGTGGGTAACAGAAGACACGCCACCATCACGCTTCTTGGAAGTATGGAAGAATACTGCCTAATGCGCTTCTGTGATCTCATTGTAAGATCATTTTAGATAGTTGGGAAAGGGGGCAGAAAAGTAATAAATCTTTCTGCTTTCTCCAACCTGTGTGAACAGTTTTCAGCTTCCTGTTTTGGTTTCCCAGTGAAGAGTTTTTCCCTCTCAGCTGGTTGTTGGAAATGGTTTCCCACCTTCCTCCCCCATGTGAGATTTGGGCCATTTTATTGTGCATAGTTATATTTGGCTGTTTCAGAATCTGTGTTTTTGCCTAAAGTTCCATAGGCCAATAGTTCTTTCAAGACTCCAGTAAGATGTGTTTTCAGGAGTTCTCTATGATTTGAGTTTTCTTACAAAACAGTTCAGTTTTCACTACCCAGGAAGTTTTGGTAACTGATAATTTCCTTTTGAAGAGGAAAATTGGCGGGCTAAAGTTTACAGAAGAGGTAAACTGGTAGTGTTGCAAGTGGACCTTATATTAATGAGACCACTATACTACTCACTGACAAGATATATAAGTCCATTTTGCCCCAGTGTTCCTCTCTGCTGGTGAACTTCACTAGAATGCGAAGATTAAAGAATTAGGCAATAGATGCAGCTATCTGATTAAATAGTGCTTATTAAGTTTTTTTCAGAGTTAAAAAAAATCTGTTCTAGTGGGGAGATGGCTCAGCAGTTTTAAGGCACTTGCTTGCAAAGCCTGCCACATGGGGTTCATTCCCCAGCCACCACATAAAGCCTTGTGGCATTTGTTTGCAGTGGTAAGAGACCCTGGTGTGCCTGTGCATGCAAACATGCACACAACTAATAAAATAAAAATAATAAAATAAATCGGTCCTGACTAGTCTGTCCTCAGCCAGTCTTACATAATGCAGATAACCTGTGTATTTTTTTCTTTGAGTGTTAAGAATTCTGCAGGTGCATCTACATAGCACTTAGCTAAATATTTAGTGTGTGGGTCCTTTATTGGGTGAGGTAGCAAAATGCTTCTCAGAGAAACTGGACTGTCAGTGTTTCTGTGGTTAAGAGGGTGGACTTTGCGTTTAGATTCCTGTAACATGTCAGCACTGTTCTACTAGATGTGTGGCCTTGGTCAAGCTGTTACCTTCTTCCCATCCCATTTCCTTACAAATAAGGTTGATAATAATAATACCTTCCTTAGAATGCTCTGATAAGAATTATATAAGTTAGGGGCTGGGAAGATGGCTCAGCAGCTAAAGACACTTATTGAAAAGCCTGTTGGTCTGGAGAGATGGCTTAGTGGGTTAAGGTGCTTGCCTGAAAAACCTAAGGACCTAGGTTCAACTCCCCAGTACCCACATAAGCCAGATGCACAAGGTGGCACATGTGTCTGGACCTTGTTTGCAGTGGTTAGAGGCCCTGATGCACCCATCACCCATTCTCTCAATCTTTCTCTTTCTTTCTCCCAAATAAACAAATGAAATTTGTTTTTATTTATAATTATTATAGAGCTCACTCTGTAATTCCAGGCTGGCCTCAAACTCAGTGTTCTACCTCTGCCTCTCAAGTGCTGGTACTAAAAGTGTGCTCCACCACGCCCAGCTAGACTTCATTGATCTTTGTAAAGGAAATCTATGTCCTGCCACATATGAAAAATCGCTGTTTCTATAATAAAATGTTGAATTTAATGGGCTATTGAAAGATAGTATATTTAAAATAAAACCAGCATGGCTACAATCACTTACATTACAAAATATGCTAAAATTATTTTACTTTGATAATTTAGAAAGAGAAGTGTTTTAAAAATTGCTTGTGGTTCTTTATTTTTTGCAGTACTTGGGACTAAATGCTAGCTTGTACATGCTAGGCAGTGACTCTACCAGCAAGCAACACCTCCTGCTCTCTTTGAACCTTTTACTTGGAGATAAGCCCTCATTAAGTTGCCCAGGCTGGCTTTGAACTTGTGATCCTTCTATCTCAGCCTTTTAAGAAGATAGGATTATGAGCCTGTGTCCCCTGCTCACCAGGCCCAGCAGCTGTAAGATTTATTATTGATGTAAATATTTAAAAAAGATTTTTGCCTTCAGGTGCACTGCCTGAGAACTTTAATATAAAGCATGTATGTCAGTTTTTAAGCAATGAAAGCTAACTGTGTACTCAGAGCGAGGTGTGGTACATGTAACCTCAAGGATAAAATTTATCTTACACTGTTTGTCTTATGAGCTAGGCAAGAGTTGTCTGTGTAAATTGTTTACTATACCATCTTAGCTGAATATGTGCATGTAATTTTGGACGAGAACCTAGAATTTGTTAGTTTAAATGAATGGGATTTGTATTCTTCTGGTTTTTATTTTTCATTTTCTTTATTGATAGACCCTAACGAGCTGAAGATGATCCTACGAGAGCTGAAGTACAGAATTGGGATTCAGTCGGCGAAGTTACTGCGGCAGCTGAAGCAGAAAGATAGGCTTCTGCATAAAGTCCAGAAGAACTGTGATATTGTGACTGCCTGCCTGCAGGCCGTTTCACAGAAGAGAAGTGAGTACTGCAGTGGGGTCAGTCCTTCTGCATTGAAATGCCACGGAAGTGGAGCCAACAGGCACTGTGCTTTCGAATGTTTGGAAAAGCCCTACAGGAACAAAATGGGCACAGCTTCCTAGTTTTATTGAGTTAAAAGAAATACTTCACATCTAATGTTACAATCTTGGTTTATTATACCAGATTGGAGGTCATACTGCACTTTGATAACGGTCATTTTACACTTCGCTAAGGGCTATAATCATCTTCTTTTTAAAAAAAAAACATTAAATAGACATAACTTAAAATAATGCCCTTGTCCTCTTAATCTCTGAGTACACTAAGCACTTTGAGAAGGAGCTCCTATGACAGGATCCTACCACTTACTCTGAAATCTGAAAAGAACAAAAATATTTTAACAAGTGAAACCTGTGTCTTGGTAATCTACTTATAACCGAGCACTGCCTGGTTTGTTAATTGAGTCAAAAATTGTTGATTACACTGGGCGTGGTGGCGCATGTCTTTAATCCCTGCACTTGGGAGGCAGAGGTAGGAGGATCACAGTGAGTTCGAGGTCACCCTGAGACTGCATAGTAAATTCCAGGTCAGCTTGAGAGTGAAACCCTACGTCAAAAAACCGACACCCCCCCCCCCCCGCAAAAATTGTTGGTTACTGATCATCTTAAATGCTAGATACTAAAGCTTGTGAATTAGTTTTATAATTCTCCACCCAGTAGCATTGCATTTTATTCTGCTAACATTTCCTTGTTTTTGTTTTGCATCCTTTGTTAACATGCAGCATGGCAGAGCTGGGTTCAGGTATGGCAAATATAGGCGCAAGTGGTGTTTCAGTGCAATGCCTGTGGCAGCTTCTTGCGTGCATGAGAAAGTCGCCTTTTCTTGTTCCTTTACTCTGTCACTTTTATATGTAAAATAGCACATCATAGAGTAATCTAAAAATTTCCAAATCCAAATGAATTAGTATTCATGAAACAATTTTCAGAGTTCGATTAGTTTCAGATAGTAACACTGATGGCTGAAATCCCATCAAAATGCACTCTAATCCTGTTGTCTTGCTCCCCTTTTAATATATCATCATTTGTTATCCTCAGTGTTTATTAAGCTGCCTGCTGCTTGATTATCATAATGTGTCGTTATGGCACATGCCCAGTAGGACTGAGTTTGAACAGAATGATTTTTTTCTAAAAACGATTTTTATTTAGCTATATGCAAGCAGAACGAGATAGAGTGAATGAGAAAAAATAGGTATGCTAGGTTTCCTAGCCACTGCAGATGAACTTCAAATGCAGCCCCACTTGGTGCATCTGGCTTTATGTGGGTACTGAGGAATCAAACTTGGGATATTAGGCTTTGCCTATAAGCACCTTAACCACTGAGTGATCTCTATAGCCCCCGAATGGATTGATTTTGAATAGCATTTTCTCCAGAGTCAATTACTTATCTGAAACAGCTAGAGAAGGAAGAAGGGTGTGTGTGCATGCTCATATGCACGCTCTTGTGTGTTTGCGCATGTGTATGCATGCCATGCATGTATATCTATCTATAAACAACAACCATGTGTTAAAAGGATTTGCTCGCTTTTTATGGATTCTAATTGATTCATATGTGTCCAGTAAAGATTTTTCCCCTTTGATTGTGATTTTTTTCTCTTTTTCTTATTTATATCTGCCTGTTATTGTTTGTACAAGAACTTAACAATACAAGGTGGCCAATGTTGCATGGGGAAATGATAAGGGAGGATGGAGCCGATATGAGGAGATCGAGGGGAATATCAGAACATGAGTCACGATTGGTGGACTCTACTGGTAATTACTAGAGGCTGTTCATTGTTGAGACTTTAAATCAATTCAATGGACAGAACTGGCGTGCCTTTTTAGACAAATGTGCTCAGAAGCACACAGCGTGAATCTGTGCATGCCTGCTTCCTTCTGTTTTCGAGTTTGTCTCTTCTGTTCCAGCCTGGCCTTTACATTCTAGAGAACAGGTCTGGCTTGTCTGGCTCCTTTCCTTAAGGGCTCGATACTCACCTTGGCACCACAACTCTATGCAATGGAACAGAAAGTTTTTTGTTATGAAACAACTGCATGAGACTTCTTATTCTCTGGCTGGGGCTGTGTACTTGCCCAGCGGGAGGAAGCTCTGGATTTAATCTCCAGCACTGAAGTGGAGGAAGGGGAGGAGCAGGCAGAGGAAAAGAATGAATTTATTTAAAGAGGACTTATAGATTATTCTTTTTCATGCTATGATGTTAATTTTTAAATTAATTTTAATTTATATTAATTATAACAGGTTATTCTCTTATCTCCTCACCCCAGCTCCCATTACCCTGAGACTCTCCTCAGTGGGCTTATGGTACTCACTGGGGGGTCATGGAGGCCTCAGGCAGTCCCTGTGGGGTAACGAGGTGGGCGGGGGGGGGGGAACGACACAGTGTCTCAGGATATTCCTACCCACTCTGTGGCTCTTATAATCTTTCCACCCCCCTCTTCTGCAGTGTTCACTGAGCCATAGCAGGCCTGTTGGCAGTCTAATTTAGTGTTGAGTTCTCTGTAGCCTCTGGGTTTCTGTTTTGATAGGTTTGTTTATTTATTATTTTTTTAATATATATTTTTCATTGACAACTTCTATACTTAAAGACAACAAACCATGGTATTTCCCTCCCCTCCCCCACATTCCCCTTCATAACTCTACTCTCCATCATATCCCCTCCCTCTCTCCATTAGTCTCTCTTTTAATTTGATGTCATCATCTTTTTCTCCTATAATGAGGGTCTTGTGTAGGTATTGCTAGGCACTGCGAGGTCTTGGATATTGAGGCCAAGTTCTGTCCAGACAGTTGTATGTAAGGAGTGGTTCCCTTCCTTCGGCTCTTAAATTATTTCTGCCACCTCTTCCACAATGGACCCTTGATAAGTTTTGATTATCACCATCAACTTGGGGCTGACAATGTTAATTTTTAACTAAATGGTTATTTATCTGCTTTAGAATTCAAGATTTTACATGTTTTATGACCAAGCTCTAGTGCTTGCACATTTTGCCTCTTTTCCCAGAGTCAACTAATGGCAATACATTTAGAGTTTTAAAGAACTGATATTGTACTGTTAGCAGAGGTTGACAGTGATATTTTCAGATACAATATGCTGGCTTATTTGCATTTAATATGCAAAAGTCCAGATTATCTTCATTTCTGCCTTCACATGAATTTGATGCTTATAATTCTTTGCATATGTGACTTTCTTCCTTTAAAAAGTATTTATTTGCTGCGTATGGTGGTGCACACCTTTAATCCCAGCACTTCAATCCCAGAAAGAGGTAGGAGGATCACCATGAATTCAAGGTCACCCTGACACTACATAGTGAATTTCAGGTCAGCCTGAGCCATAGTGAGACTCTACCTCAAAAAAACAACAACAAAAATATTTATTTGAGAGAGAGAGAGAGAGAATGGGCTTGCCAACTTCTGTTGCCACTGCATATAAAATCCAGACACATGTACCACTTTGTGTGTCTATCTTTACATGGGTACTGGGGAAATGAACCCAGGGTGGCAGACTTTGCAAACAAGCACCTTTAACCACTGAACTCTCTCTCTAGCCGAAGGATTTGTTTGATTTGACTTTCTCCTTTTTTTTAAAAAAAAAAAAAAACTTATTTCATTTTGAGAGAGCAAGAGAGAGATAAACAGGTAGATAGAGAGAATAGGCACACCAGGGCGTCTAGACACTGCAAACAAACTCCAGATGCATGTGCCACCTTGTACATGTGGCTTATGTGGGTCCTGGGGAATGGGTCCTTTGGCTTTGCAGGCAAGTGCCTTAACTGCTGAGCCATCTCTCCAGCCCAACTTTCTCCTCTTATAACATGCTATAGACTAGAATTATTTTAGTCTTTTAAAAAATGGATTATTTTATTAATACATAAGAGGAATATGGTACTTTTGAAATAAGAATCCAAAGTAAGCATAGATTGTGGGTCAAAATTACTCAATCATTTTCCTTTTCATTCCCTCCTCTACCTCCTTCTCCTCTTCTGGTTTTTGAGAAAAGGTCTCATGTAGCCCAGGGTTATTTTGGATTCATTATGTGGCTGAGAGTGACACTGAACTCCTGATTCTTCTACCTCCACCTCCCAAATGCTGGGATTACATGCATGTGCTGTTATGTCTGGTCAGTCCTTTCTATTTTTAATGCAGATTGCTTACCATTTATAGTTTCTTATATCAAGTCTTATGGTAGCATCTCTTTGTTTTAAAACTAGTGGGAATAAGAAAAGTAGGATCTGCCAAGAATGACAGTGCACTCCTGTAATCCTGGCACCCAGGAAGCTGAGACAAGAGTATCAAGAGTTTGATGCCAGCCTAGGCTACATAGTGAGACCCTATCTCAAAATAAAAATAAAAAGGGGGGGGGCTGGAGAGATGGCTTAGCGGTTAAGCACTTGCCTGTGAAGCCTAAGGACCCCGGTTCGAGGCTCGATTCCCCAGGACCCACGTTAGCCAGATGCACAAGGGGGCGCACGCATCTGGAGTTCGTTTGCAGTGGCTGGAGGCCCTGGCGCGCCCATTCTCTCTCCCTCTCTCTATCTGCCTCTTTCTCTCTGTTGGTCTCAAATAAATAAATAAAAATAACAAAAAAATATTAAAAAAAAAAATAAAAAGGGGGGCTGGAGAGATGGCTTAGTGGTTAAGATGCATGCCTATGAAGCCTAAGGACCCAGGTTCGATTCTCCAGGTCCCACATAAGCCAGATGCACATGGTGGCACAATCATCTGGAGTTCGTTTAAAGTGGTTAGAGGCCCTGGCATGCTCATTCTCATTCTCTCTCTCTGTCTCTAATAAATAAATTAAAAAAAAATAGAAAAAAAAGAAAAAGAAGAGATATCAGGATCAATATTTGTCTTGTCAAGAGCATATTTCTCTCCTACATTCATCCAAGGATTACTATTCTAATAGCCAACTTAATACTAATAAAAATTAAATAATAACAGCAATGGTTATTTACCAAGTTACATGCGTTATGCCAAGTTATTGCTTTTCTTTCTCATAGCAACTCCAAAAAAATATATGTATCTTGAGACTTATTTAATTTGGAAACTGAGATTTAGCAAGTTTAAGTCATTTACCAAAGGTCACATAGCTAATAAGTGATTGAGAAGGAATTTAAAGACAGATGTCTCCAAAGTCCATACTTTCCACCATAAACTGTGCCATGAATGTTCTGTATTATCTCAATATTAGGTGGATAACTTTGTAGTATTTACTGGGTATTGTTGAGCAATAAGAAATGTGTACCTTGCAAAGAATGAAGTGTCTGGGGTTTTCTAGAGTACACAGCTGCAACATAGTCTGTATGTGAAGTCAGTACATATCTGTACTTGGCTTGATGGATTGTTGAACAAATGTAGGAAAATTCACTTAAAGGCTTTTTTGATAATAAAAAAGAATATTTGGTCAAGAGGTTGAATCTGATGTTAAGAGTCTTACATGTTTTGCTTAACCTGTTTTTCCTGTTAGTACAGGGAGACTCTGTTATTAATATCACATAATTTTACAATTGCTGCTTTGGTATAGAAAACATTAGGCTGGTTGAGTTTGTGAAATGGTAATGAAAATCACGAAATAAAACCTGGATGTTAGGCCGGGTGTGGTGGTGCACGCCTTTAATCCCAGCACTCAGGAGGCAGAGGTAGGAGGATCGCCATGAGTTCGAGGCTACCCTGAGACTACCTAGTTAATTCCAAGTCAGCTTGGACCAGAGTGAAACCCTACCTCGAAAAACAAACAAACAAAAAAAAAGGGCTAGATGTTACATGAAAAAAGTCATGAGAAAACATGAACAAAATATGATTAAACATATGTATATATCTTGCCAATACATACAGGAGTTTTAGATGGCTTATGGCCTTATTTTTATTAGTGTATCTACTCTGGCATCCTGAATCTTATTACCTAATATAAATACCTAGAAGGAGCAGGTGCCTTGTCAAATAAGTGGATGATCTATGTGAGTGACCAATTATTATCTTCTTTACCATGGTGCTTTGTCCTCTGTGGTACAAAATGGCAGTTATGTGGCTCTAAGTTTTGTGGCCCTGGAAGTCAACATTTTTTCACTGACAAACTATTCTCTGTGTATTTTTCGACTCTAAAAGTGGTAGTCCCTGAGCAGGCATGCAGGCTCATGCCTGGCAGCACAGCCCTCCGGTAAGAGATGGCGGCGAGTATGAGAGCAGGCTGGGGCTACAGAGGGATTCCAGGTCAGCCGGGCTAGAGTGAGAACGGCCTCAATAAAAATAAGTCATAGCGTTTAGCCATGACTTCATCCCTAGAGATCTACCCAAGATAACTGAAGGTCTGTGTCCCCACAAAAACTTGTACGCAAATGTTCCTTGCAGCGTAACTCATCATAACTGAAGGTCTGTGTCCCCACAAAAACTGTATGCAAATGTTCCTAGCAGCATAATTTATCATAGCCCCAAAGTGGAAACAAACACCTATCAGTGAATAGAAGGATAAATAAATCATGGTATTACTCATAAAATGGGATATCATTCAGACAGAAAAAGAATGAATTATCAATTCATGTAACAACATGGATAAAAATCTTGAAAATATTGTTTTAAGTGAGAGAAGCAGTCACTTTTTGTAGGATTTCATTTGAAATGTCCAGAATAGGCAAATCTATAGAAAGAAGAAAGTGGTATCCAGGAAAGGGGAGTGACTGCTAGTGATGTGGATTTCTTATTGCACTGATGCAAGTGTCACGGGATTAGTGGTGGTAGTTTCACAGTTCTGTGAATGGCACAGTAGGCAGAGTTAAAATTTTGTGACATATAAGTTATATATGCTTCCATGGGTATAGATAATAATCCATGATAATTTCTACCCGCCACTCCCCACTTTACCCCTCTCCAGTCTACCTTCCAGCTAGTCTGTCTTCTACTTTGATGTCATATCATTTCCTCCTATTGCACAGGTCTTGTTTAGGTAGTGTCAGGCACCGTGAGGTCATGAATGTCAAGGACATTTTATATCAGAAAGACAGCATTGTAGGTAGGATTTTCATTTTTGTGATAACTGATGTGGTTAGGTACCTTTTTGTTTTTGTTTTTTTGAGGTAGGGTCTCACTCTAGCCCAGGCTGACCTGGAATTCACTATGGAGTCTTGGGATGGCCTCAAACTCACAGCAATCCTCCTACCTCTGCCTCCAGAGTGCTGGGATTAAAGGTGTGCACCACCACGCCTGGCTGGGTCCTTTTTTTTTTTTTTTCTCCTGAGGTAGGGTCTCACTCTAGCTCAGGCTGACTTGGAATTCACTATGGAGTCTCAGGATGGCTTCGAACTCACGGCAATCCTCCTACCTCTGCCTCCCAAGTGATGGGGTTAAAGGCATGCACCACCATGCCTGGCAGTTTATGATTATTGGCTATTATGATGTCCACTTTGTATGAAGTTTCCTTTTCCCTGATGAATGATCTGACATTTACTGACAGATTTGTTAGAGTTCTTTATCAAACACATATGTTGAAAATATCTCCCACGAACTCCTTTTGTTGATCTGTGATTTTACTCTCTTAAGGGTGTCACTGAGTGAGCAACAGTTCTAAGTTGCATTTATCAGTCTTTCAGCTGTTTGAGGGCAGATTCCAGTCACATGACCTGTGCACTTAGAGTCCCATGGTCAGTAGGACCTTGTACGTGATTTGAGCTCAGTGATTGCTGTCTTAAAACTTCAGACTGGCCTCAAACTTGTTACCTAGCTGAAGATGACATTGAACTTTTGATCCTGTCGTGTTGGGGTTACAGGCCTGTGCCCCCATACCTGATCTGCTATGCTGAGAATCAAACCCAGGGCTTTGCTCATGCTAGGCAGGCACTCTCCTGAGTGAAGCACACCTCTAGCCTCCTGTTAAGTTTTGAAACCGAGGCTCTAGAAATGACACAGTCAGTTGTGGTGCTTTTTCAGTCCTGTTTAAGAAATCTGAGTTTGTAACCCCAAACTCATGACCACGTTAGTTTCTAGAAGCTTAATTTATTTTTGTGGTTCTGGGGGTTGAACCCAGGGTCTTGTGTGAGCTCTGTAAGTGCTCTATCCCTGAGCTGCAACCCCAGTCTGGAACCTTTATCAGATCTTAATGCACTTAGAACTAATTCAGTTACTCATATGCTGTACGATTGTTCATATACGTGTCTAAGTGCTCCAGCCCTGCTTGTTAAGGAAGGCATCATTCTTATGTTTATTGTTGTTTTGTTTTTTTGGAGTTGAGGATGGAACTCAGGACCTCACACGTGCTAAGTAAACACTCTGCCATTGATCTACATTGTCACTTTACATCATGCTTTTAAATATCTTATTCTTATTTACTTATTTGAGAGAGGCAGGTAGACAGATAGACAGACAGACAGACAGAATGTGCATGCCAGGCCCTCCAGCCACTCACTGCAAATGAAATCCAGATGCATGCACTGCTTTATATATCTGGCTTACTTGGGTCCTGGGAAATTGAATTTGGGTCCTTTGGTTTTGCAGACAAGCACCTTAACCAGCACCTTTTTTTTTTTTCTTTTTGTTTTTTTGAGGTAGTGTCTCAGTCTAGCCCAGGTTGACTTGGAATTTACTCTGTAGTCTCGGGTGGCCTTGAACTCATGGTGATCCTCCTACCTTTGCCTCCCGAGTGCTGGGATTAAAGGTGTGCGCCACCACCACACCCGGCTTAACCAGCACTTTAAAAAACTTAAAAAAAAAAAAAACCAACTTTTGAAAACTTTAGTTTTTTTTTTTTTTTTTTCAGGTAGGGTCTCTCTGTTGCCCAGGCTGACCTGGAACTCATTTGGTAGTTCCCAGCTTGCCTTGAACTCATAGCAATCCTCCTATCTTTGCCTCCTGAGTGCTGGGATTAAAGAGGCATGGTACCACACCTGGCTTAAAAAAGTTTTTTTTCCCCTTTATTGTTTGTTTTTTTTTTTTGGTGTTGGGGGGAACTGGCATGCCCGGGCCTCCAGCCACTGCAATTGAACTCTAGACGCATGTGCTGCCTTATGCGCATGTGTGACCTTGCGTGCTTGTATCACCTTGTGTGTTTGGCTTATTTGGGATCTGGAGAGTTGGACATGGGTCCTTAGGCTTCGTAGGCAAGCACCTTAACTGCTTAAACCATCTCTCTAGCCCTTAAAAACTTTTTTAATTGAAAATTTCCTTAATGTGCATGATGTATTTTGATCATAATCTCCTCCCATTACTTTTTGTCGTCCCTCCCCTGAGATTGTACACACACACACACACACACACACACACACACATATATTTTGGTTTTTCGAGGTAGGGTCTCACTCTAGCCCAGACTGACCTGGAACATACTATGTAGTCTCAGGGTGGCCTCGAACTCACAGCGATCCTCCTACCTCTGCCTCCCAAGTGCTGGGATTAAAGGCGTGCGCCACCACGCCCGGCTTACATATATATTTTTTGAGGCAGGGTCTCATTCTATCCCAGGTTGACCTGGAACTCACTCTGTAGTCCCAGGGTAGCGTCAGATACAATAATCTTCCTACCTCAACCTTCCTAGTGCTTGGACAAAAGGTGTGTGCCACAATGCAAGGCTGAGATCATATTTTTAATACTATTCTGCAGGTCTTGGTATGTGTGTTGCTGTTGTTGTTGTTTAGAGGTAGGGTCTCACTCTAGCCCAGGCTGACCTGGAATTCACTATGTAGTCTCAGGCTGTCCTCAAACTCACAGTGATCCTCCTACCTCTGCCTCCCAAGTGCTGGGATCAGAGGCATGTGCCACCATGCCCAGCTATTTTTGTATATAATCAAATGTCTAGATATATGTGGATCTTCTGGGCTCTTACTTCATTTTGTTTAGCAAATACAACACTGTTTTTTTATTTTAATTTTTATTTATTTGACGGAAAGAGAGAGAGAGAGAGAGAGAGAGAGTGAAAGAGAATGGGCACACCAGGGCCTCCAGCCACTGCAAATGAACTCCAGATATGTGCGCCCCCTTGCGCATTTGGCTAATATGGGTCCTGGGGAATAGAACCTGGGTCCTTTTGCTTTGCAGGCAAACACCTTAACTGCGAAGCTATCCCTCCAGCCCCAACACTGTTTTAATTCGAAGTTACTCGTTTTTATAGGGTTAAAACAAGACTTTATCATGCCAGCTCAGGTTGAATAGGCCCCTTTTTCATGTACACATACCTTGCAGTGTTGGGGATCTAGGCAAGTACTCTACCACTGAGTGAGCCCCAGGTAACATTTGCATTGTATGGCTCTTAATATCTGGCAGCATATTACGTTATGATTTAAGTTTTTGTCCTGGTTTTTGTTCTATCCGTGGCTCTCTGGGGGAGAATTGCCATCTTTATAATGTTGGGCTTTGCAATCTATAAACATGGCATATCCCTCAAGTAGTATTTTAAAACTTATTTTAATAATGTGTCACAGTTTTCTTTGTTGAGAATGTGTATATCTTTTTTCTACATTTGTTCATAGGTAGCTTGTTTTTTGACACTATTTTACATTGGTACTTTTTGTGTGTGTGTGGTATGTGTATCTATGTGTTTGTGTGTGTGTGTGTGCACACACGTGGAGGCCGGAGGTTGATGTCAGTGTCTTCCTCCATTGCTCTTCACTTCATTTTACTGAGGCAGGGTCTCACACTTGAACCCAGAGCTCGCTAATTTGGCTGGCCTAGCCAGTTTACTCCCCCTGAGTGCTGGGATTACAGGAAGGCCAACATGACTGTCCAGCATTTATGTGGGTGCTGGAGGTGCAAACTCTAATCCTCATGCTTGTACAGCAAATGCCAGCCAGCTCCCCAGCTCCCTAAATTGGTCTCATTTAAAAACTCCATTTTCACCAGCGTGGTGCAGCACACCTTTAATCTTGGCTCTTAGGCCGAGGTAGCAGGATCACTGTGAGTTCCAGGCCACCTTGAGACTCCATAGTGAATTTCAGGTCAGCCTGGGCTAGAGTGAGACCCTACTTCAGAAAACCAAAACTAAGCAAAACTTCATTTTCCTTTTTTTTTTTTTTTTTTCTTGTAGCATAGGTACACATAGTGTGTGGTGTTGGTGTGTGTGTGTGTATGTGGGGGGGGTGTATACATGTATATGCTCAGATGCGTGTGCCTGTGTGTGTAGAGTCCAGAGGAGAATATAGGGTGGCGAATTTCCTTGAGACAGAGTCTCTTTATGAACATGGAACTGCAGTTTTGTGAGCCCCAGTGATTCTTCTGTCTCTGCTCTCTGTAGGACTGGGGGCATAAATGTGGGTGGCCACACCCAGCTGATTTTATGAGTTCTCAGCCAGCCTCAGTCTTTCTCAAGCCCTCATGCTTGTGGCAAGCAGTCGTATCCACTGAGTCCTGTCCGTAGCCCTCTTTTCTTCTCCTCTCCTCTCCTCTCCTCTCCTCCTCTCCTCTCCTCTCCTCTCTCTCTTTCTTTTCTTTTTTTCTCGAGGTAGGGTCTCACTCTAGCTCAGGCTGACCTAGAATTCACTATGTAGTTTCAGGGTGGCCTTGAACTCACGGTGATCCTCCTACCTCTGCCTCCCGAGTGCTGGGATTAAAGGCATGCACCACCATGCCCGGCTGCTAGCCCTCTCTTCTTGATGGTATAATGAAATATGGCTTAATGTGTATTGACTTGGTACCCAGTAATATTTTTCTTTGATTGGTTATAATAGTTTATCTGTAAATATTTTTAAAAGTAATTTGAGATAGAGAAAGAGGCGGGGGTACAGAGAGAGAGAGAGAGAGAGAGAGAGAATGGGCATGCCAGAGCCTCTAGCCCTTGCAAACAAACTGCAGGCACATGCACCACCTTGTGCATCTGTCGTTATCTGGGTCTGGGGAATGGAACCTGGGTCCTTTGGCTCTGCTGGCAAGTGCCTTAATCACTAAGCCATCTCTCCAGCTGTATTTGTAAATATTTTAATATTTTCATCTTTGAACAAATGTCATTTTTATGTTTTCCTTTACCATTCTTTATTTTCTCTGTCTCTCTCTCTCTCTCTTTCTCTCTCTCCCGCCTTATGTACTGGCCAGGACCTCCAGTATCATGTCAGCTAGCATTGTGACCAGGGATGGAGATTTCTTCTCTTGTTCAACCTCAGATGGATAGTTTGTTTTCCATTATTTCACAGTGTTTTTCCTGCAAGTTTTCTTATCACATTAAGGATACTTTTTTCTTCAATTTGCTAGGATGCTGTACTTATTCATGTGCTTTATCTGCCATATTGAAGCGATGGGCTAAAAATTATAAATTCTTTTTTAGTGGTGGTGTTCATGGTGGTATTGGTGATGTTGATGTGCGATGGGGGCAGTAGAGGTAAGTGGTGGGAACATAGGGTAGTGGTAGAAATTTTATAAATTCTGTTGAATGTGAAAGTAATCTTAAGACATCATGAAGGGGCCCAGTGAGGTCCTGCTATGTTGTCTGTAGTTATTGAATATCTGGGCTTGGTTTGCTAATATTTTGGCTGTGAGTTTTGTACTTCTGTGTTTACACAAGCGAGGTTAGTTTATAATTGTCAAGCTCATAATGTTCTCAAGTTCTGGGACCCTGAGAAGAGAAGTTATAATACCTTTCCGTTTTTTCCATTTTCCAGAAAGAGTATGTAAGATTAGTATTTCTCTCATAAGTATTTGGTAGAATTCACTGGTCAAAACATTTGGATTTTTATTTTCAGTTTTGATAGTGACCAAATGAGGGCTTTATACTTGCTAGGCACATATTCTAACACTGAGCTACCTGGTCCTGAATTTCTTTTATGAGAAGATTTTAAATTATGAATGCAATTTTTAAAATAATTTAAGATTTTTTTTAAAGGTGGGTCTCATACACCCCAGACTGGTCCGGAATTCACTATGTAGCTGAGGATAACCTTGAACACCTGGTCATTGTGCCTCCTCCACCTTCCAAGTGCTGGGATTAAAGGCATGTGCCACCATACTTGTATCTTTTTGTTTGAGGTAGGGTCTCACTGTAGCCCAGGCTCACCTGAAATTCACTCGGTAGTCCCAGGTTGGCCTCAAAGTTACAGCAATCTTCCTACCTTAGCTTCCTGAGTTCTAGGGTTGAAGGCATATGCCACCATACTTGGCTGATTTTGTTGTTTGAATTATTTCTGTTTTTTCTTCTTCATTTATTTATTTTTAATTAAGTAGAAACTTTGTATGGATACATCATATGTTGATACCATCATTTCCCTCCTTCCTGACCCCATTATAGGGTCCTCAGTGGGATTGCTGGTGTTCATCATGGGGCAGTGGGTTATGAGTTGTGAGAGCGGCAGTCAGTCATTGTGGGGAGGGGCAATGCCTCTGGATATTCCCTCCCACCCTGTGGCTCTTCCACCTTCTCTTCTGCAAAATTCCCTGAGCATCGGTGGGTGTGTTTTAAGTCTGTTTTAGGATTGAACTCTCAGCAGCTTCTGGATTTCTGCTTGGATAATATGTGTTGAGTATCCTTAGTGTCTGTCTCCATCACCCTGGCGCTGGTTGTCAGGCTCGCCAGGGAAGCAGCACTCTTGGTCAGCTCACCAATTCCTCTGTGGTTTCACCAGGGCCCTGGCTGATGTGCAAGGAGTGGTTTATCTCCTCGGTTCTCCATGCCTTCTGAAAAAGAAAAACAGATTCTCCAATGGAGATTGAAGTTAGCATAGGTTAAATGGGATAAGCATTGTTAATTAAGAGAGAATTTTGATGGGTGTAGCCTCTCTTTTGGCCAAAGACTAGTGGGTGCTTTTCATTGGAGTCCATGATCTTGATCTCCATAGGATACTGACTTGGATCCCAGTTCCAGCTGTGGGTTCCTTCCCACTGAGTGGATCTCTTAGCCAGTCAGAGAGCCACTGGTTACCCACCTGTGCTGAGTGCCACTGTTGCATAGGTGTGTACATCTTGTCTGGGTGGTTGCTTTTGTACAGCAATGTCCCCTGATAGCACACAACGTTGTTGGCCATTTTCCCCCAGCAGTTCATGTAGCACTTTTCAGCACTGTAGTGGTTTGATTCAGGTGACCCCATAAACTTAGGTGTTCTGAGTACTAGGTTCCCAGCTGATGGAGATTTGGGAATTAACTCCTCCTGGAGGCAGTGTATTGTTGGGGGCGGGCTTATGGGTATAATAGCCAGTTTCCTCTTGCCAGTGTTTGGCACACTGTCCTGTTCCTGTTGTCCACCTGATCTTGGCCAGGAGGTGATGTCCACCCTCTGCTCATGCCATCATTTCCTTCTGCCATGATGGAGCTTCCTCTCGAGTCTGTAAGCCAAAATAAACTGCTCCCCCCCACCCACCAGCTGCTCTTGGTCGAGTGTTTTCTGCCAGCGATGTGAACCTGAGTGCAACAAGCGCTATATCAGCTAACTAACCATCTGGGAACTGACTTCTTTCCAGGTCCAGGCAGATCTCTTCATGTTCTGTGTTTGCAGCATGCAGTGTCTTTAACAGTAGGGTCTTGCCTTTTATGTCAGACAGGTAATCAACTGCTTTGACAGAAGCCTGTCTTGTTTGGGGGAACCTCGTAGGTCTCCTTTAAAAATATTTTTATTTATTTAAAAGGAGAGAGACACACACAGAATGAGAATGAGAATGATGGGCATTCCAGGGCCTCTTGTCACTGCAAGTGAACTCCAGGCACATATACCACTTTGTGCATCTAGCTTTAAATGGGTACTGGGGAATCAAACCCAGGCCATCAGGCTTTGCAAGCAGGCGTCTTTAACCACTGAGCAATCTCTTAAGCCTTTTTTTGAATTATTTGTATTCCTCGCTTTCTGTATGTTTTGATAACTAACATAGAATTTACCGTTTCATTTTACTTCACATTTACAGGCATAAAATTATTAAGAATAAATTATTAATGTTTTTGGGGTATTGGAGGTGGCAGTTCAGTGGCAGAGTTTATGAAGCCCTGGGTTCAGTCCTAATGTAGTGCGTGCGTGCGTGCACATATATGTATTAATTCCTTTAGTGTGCCAAGATATTAAAAAATTCAGTCATTTAAATAAGAATTTATTTATTGCATAAAATATCTTTCATTACAGAATGCATCATCATAAAGAAGAGTACTTAATACATTATTGTATTTTAAGGAGTAAACAAAGGTCAAATGTGTTGATATTTGCTCATTAAACTTGAGTAACTTATTACTGGCCTCTTGGAAGCACCCTGTGTGCTCTTCCCAGGATGAAATCTCTCTTCTGCATTTGTGTGAAGCCCTGGTTTGCTTTTCTTTACACTTCTACTTCCCGGGTATCTTTCCAAGTGACATGTGGTGCTGGGATACTGAGTAGCAAGCGCATGCGTAGTTGTGTGAGGAGAGGACAAGGTTTCTGTCTGAGATAAAAGCTCTCAGAAGATAAACCCCAAAACCTCTGGGGCTCAGTCTGATTTTGGGTTACCTAAAAATTCCTGAGCTTTTTCGGGTACAGTCCAAGGGCAAGGTTATCAGTGAGTCCTGTGACTTGTGTCAGACCATCTTCAGACCAGTTACTGAGTAATCAGCAAGTTTGGAGAGTGGCTTGCTCTTTTTTATATTTTAATTTTTTATGAGAGAGAGAATGAGAATTGGTGAACCTGGGCCTCCAGCCACTGCAGTTGGACTCCATATGCATGCGCCACCTTGTGTGCATGCCCGACCTTGCACATGTGCCACCTTGTGCACCTGGCATACGTGGGATCTGGGGAGTTGAACATGGGTCCTTCGGCTTCACAGGCAAGTGCCCTGACTGCTGAGCCATCTCTCCAGTCCTTGCTCTTTCTTTTTGATGCCGAGCATACCCTGGCCTTGAGCACTTTCTTAGAAGTTGGTCAGCTTACATTTCTGTGGGGGTGAATGGGAGAGCAGGCATTTGAGCAATACCTTGCAGCATCAAGAGGTTCAGTTGAGAATTACACCAGGTCTCCTGGGCATTCTGGAATTCAGTGAGAAAGGAGAAAGCCACCATACTGACTGTCCTTAGCACAGCCATCACAGTCTGCTCCATTCTAGGATGGTTATACTCTTTTGGGCACAACACACACTGGGGTTATTTGAATGTTTCTTGTATGTGTCATCCTATTCTTGTTGCATAGGTGAACTGTGTTTTCTAGGTAGTCTTAAAGATATCAGTGATGGAGGCTAAAACAGTCAACTAGAAAATCATATTTTGGAGGAGACTGATTATAACAGCAGAGACCAAACCTTTCAAAGGGGCTGTTATATTTAGAAGCTTTGCTCCTCAGAGGTCTGGTAATCGTTGGCTGTCTGTTCCTATTAAGTATGGGAGACTAAATGTTGCCTAGAACTCTGGGCTCCCTGGTAGGGCTAACCGTGAGTTTCACTGGAGGTCATTTGGATAAAATCTTAAGGTCAGTCTCTTCAGGTCCTTCTCTTGGGGCTGGACAGCTTCTCCGGGGAAGTCTTTGAGCCCCTGCCTGCAGGGTGAAGGTCTGCCTGGTCTTTTGCACTCAGCATTCAGTAGGCCTGTGCTCATTAAATCCCTGCGTTAGGTGTGGCACTCTGAGGACATAGAGGAGAAACAAGCACTCACACCACAGATCACTTCTGTGACTGCCATGCACTTGGAGACTTCATTCACCAGAAGGATGCACTTGGTTTTACAGAGATAGCAACTGGATGCCCTCTAATTCAGCTGGATTCTTGACACTATCTTGCTCGAGAAAGTCTGAGTTCTGGGTTTGATTTTTTTAAATCTGTGCTTCTGGAAGACTGGCCATATCCGGTTTTCTCACAATGCCCTGCTTGAATTGAATTAATTTATCCAAGCAGCTCATAGAATCCAGGTAACTATACATTTTACAGTTTATTAAAAAGGATAAAGGATATAACAGGACTGGTAAGATGGCTCAGCAGTTAAGGCACTTGCCTGCAAAGCCTAACGACCTGGGATTGATTCCCCAGTACCCACATAAAGTCAGATGCACAAAATGGCACATGTGTCTGAGTTTGTTTGCAGTGGCTGGAGGCCCTGGAATGCCCATTCTCTCTCTTTCTGCTTGTAAATAAATAATTATTATATTTTATAAAAAAGGATATAATAATCTAGGCATGGTGGCACATGCCTTTAATCCCAGCACTTTGGAGGCAGAGGCAGGAGGATTGCTGTGAGTTCAAGGCTACCAGGTCAGCCTGGGCTAGAGTAAGACCCTACCTTGAATCCCCCCCCCAAAAAAAAGGATATGACAAAGGATATGGGAGATGGAAGGAGAGATGTATGAGGTACGTTGCACGTGGGAAGAGGCACCGAGCTGCGCTGCCCTCGCTCAGGAGCTCCACATGTCACACCAGCTTCCTAGGCGGTGTTATGTGGGGACAAGCGGCCTGGGCTAAGGCCAGTAGACTGAGTGGGGGAACCTGGTGAAGCCTGTCCAAATTCTCCCCGGTCTCCCTGTGCAGCACGTCTTCCTCCTGGGCACAGGGGAGCCCTTCTTCATACGTGCTCTACTACCAGACAGGAGAGGTTACTTTCTTGTACTCCAAGATAAAAAGGTGGGGAAAGGGCTGGAGAGAGGATTTGGCAGTTAAGGTGCTTGCCTGTGAAACCAAAGGACCTGGGTTCGACTCCCCTGAACCCATGTAAACCAGATGTACAAGGTGGCACATGTGTCTGGAGTTTGTTTGCAGTATCTAGAGGCCCTGGTGCACCCATTCTATGAAATAAACAAATAAACAAACAAATAAATATTGAAAATAAAGATGGCCGGGTGTGGTGGTACACACCTTTTTAATCTCAACACTCCGGAGGCAGAGGTGGGAGGATCACCATGAGTTTGAGGCCACCCTGAGACTACAGAGTGAATTCCAGGTCTTTCTGACCTAGAGCGAGACCCTACCTTGAAAAATCCAAAAAAAAAAAAAAAAAAAAAAAAAGTATTAAAATACAAATATTTTAAAAGAAAGGTGGAAGATTAGAATATCTTTTTAGTTTTTGTGGCTTGCCTTGGACTTTTGGGAGAAAAAGTTACAGGTGAAAAGTGAGGAGAGAGGAGAAAGAAAGGTGGAAGCAGAGGCAGGCAGGGAGGGAAGGGGGGGAGAGGGGAGAGAAGAGACTGATTTTGTTTTTGCTTTCTGAGGCCTGTTTCTATTGTGCTTCCACATTATAACAAAGACTTTCTTTCACCTTTATGCTCTGAAGCTGCACCAGAAACCCAGGACAAAAAGGTCAAATACTTCAGCCTTGTTTATGTAGCTATTTAGGAAATAATAAGGCCGTGGAAGTTACAAGCCAGGATCGGTGGAGAAAACCCAAAATATCGACCTCGTAGTATCACCGTACTCACCCCCAGCCATTTGCACAAAGACTCCGTTGTAACCCTGTTGAGAAACGAAACCTGTCTCTCCACACCGCATCCTGGAGGGAACTGTTGCTAGCCCAGGAGCCTCCCGGGCTGTGACGGGCCGCGGGCTGGACTGGACTCGCAGCCTTCACTCTCAGCATGGGGCTGGGCTCTCGAGTCCATTCTACTTGGCTGCTTGCTTTTCCAACTTCAGAACCTCACTGCTTTCTTCCTGCTCCTTTCCCTTATAGTCCTTGGAGGTTATGGTTTTAGGAAAAAATAAATCTCTTAACTGTGTCTTCATTTCCTCTTCTTTTAAAACTTTTTTTTATTAATTTATATTTTTTATTAATTAGTTTTGTACTTAGTGAATACAGTCAAGTTGGTACCATTGTTAGGCTCATCTGTGTCCTACCCCAGCCCCCCCCCCCCCCCCCCCGGCCCCTACTTGTTGAGCTATATGGGTCATGCATTGTGGAGTTAGCCCACAGTTACGGGTAGGAGAAGTGTCTCTGCGTATCATGACCCAAAGTGTGGCTCTGACATTCTTTCCGACCCCTCTTCCGCAAAATTTCCCTGAGCCATGTTGGGTTCATTTTTGGTCTGCTTCAGTGATGAGGTGTTGGGGGTCTCTGGGTCTCTGGCTCTCTGATTTGGTAGGAGTTGATTGTTTTCTGTGTCAATCTCCTTTACCCTTGTGCTGGTACCTGGTTCACCAAGAAAACAGCACCCTTGCTTGTTTTGCCAATTTATCTTCGTTTCAGCCAGGGCCATTTTGAGGTATGATGGGTGGTTCTCTCTTTAGGATCTGCGTCTATCTGAAAAAGGGAAGCAGATTCTCCAATGGAGAGTAAGTTAGCACCAGACAAATGGGATAACCCTTATTTTTTTTTTTTTACAGAGAATTTAATAGGTGTAGGCCCTCTTGTAGCCCACGATTGTTGGTAGCTTGATAATGGAGAGTGGGCTTATGTTTGGATATGGTTCTGACTTGTTTCCCAGCTCCAGCTATGGATCCCGTTCCACTGAGAGGATCAGTTAGCCAAATCAAGAGCAGTTAGTTTCCCACCATGGCTGTGCGCCACTATTGTACTTGTGTGAACATCACGACAAGTTATTTGCTGTTAAGTAGGTTAGACTATGAGTTGCTTGTACAGATAATGGTCATTTTCCCCCAGTCACCCATGTAGCACCTTCTGACACTAGACACATTGAATGTCTGGGGACTGACTCTCTTCCAGCTTCCAGCCATGTCATTCCATTTTGCATGTCAACCGCATATGGTGTCTTCAGCAGTAGGGTCTTACCACTAACCATTGGTAGGTCATCAAGTACTCTGACAGAAATCTGTCTTTCTTTTTGGAAACCTTGTAGTCTCTCTGATCAAAAGCTCATTGTGGATGATATCCCCATGCTGGTACTGGGAGTTACAGGTGAGTGCCCCCTAAGAAAAGGAAGAAAATGATTACTAATATAAAAGAGTTAGAAGAGGGAGGGAGGGAGGGAGGGAGGGAGGGAGGGAGGGAGGAAGGGAGGGAGGGAGAGAGAGAGAGAGAGAGAGAGAGAGAGAAAGGAGGAGCTGTAGAAGATTAAGGTCAGTCTTCATCATACCCTATCCAGTGTCTTGTGGCTCAAGTGTTCCCTCAAGGGCCTGGTGAAGGTTCAACCATTTGGTCTGCCTTTTAGGATGTAGAATTTTATGGAACCATTTCCATTTGGGTCTAGATTTGTGTCTCCCACCCCCCCTTGCTTTCCCCTCCCTCCCCACCCACCCTATTGCCTAGTCCTCGAGATGCTTGCTGTGTATGTTGGCATCTTTGGTAGATTCAGGTTAGATGCTATAGATGAGTGATGATACTATGCGGTGATTTTTTTTCTGTGATTGGGTAAGTTCACTGAGAATGATCTATTCCAGGTTTAACCATTTTTCCTCAAATTTCATTCTGTCATTTTTTCTTACTGCTGTGTAGAATTCCATTGTGTAGATATACTACTCTTTACTGTGTTTTCATTTCTTCTTCTTTTTTTTTTTTTGAGGTAAGGTCTTGTTCTAGCCCAGGCTGACCTGGACTTCGCTATGGAGTTTCAGGGTGTTTTCAATCTCGTGGCACTCCTCCTACCTCTGCTTCTGAGTGCTGGGATTAAAAGTGTGCCACCACGCTTGCATTTTACTGTATTTTTAAAAAAATATTTATTCATTTGAGAGATACAGATGAGGAGGAGGGAGGGAGGGAGGGAGGGAAAGAGAGAGAATGGGCACACGAGGGCCTCTAGCCACTGCAAATGAACTCCAGATGCGTGCACCACTTTGTGTGTCTGGCTTATGTGGGTCCTAGAGAATCACACTGTGGTCATTAGGCTTTGCAGGCAAACACCTTAACTGCTAAGCCATCTCTCTAGCCCTACTGTATTTTTTTTAAGTTAAAATATTTTATGTTTTATTTATCTGGTCTTATGTGTGGGTACTGGAAGTCAAACCTGGGCCATCAGGCTTTGCAAGCAAGCACCTTTACCACTAAGCCATCTCCCCAGCCTGTTTTCCCATTTTCTCAGAGTTTATTCTTATATTATCTATGAGTATGATAATATTTATTGAGCTTCTAGATTCCTGTGGCCTTAAGACCTTATTATAAAAGGAACTTTTTTTTTGTTTGTTTCTCGAGGTAGGGTGTCACTGTAGCCCAGGCTGGCCTGGAATTCACTATGTACTCTCAGGGTGGCCTCAAACTCATGGCAATCTTCCTACCTCTGCCTCCTGAGTGCTGGGATTAAAGGCGTGCGCCACCACGCCCGGCTAAAAGGAACTGATTTTGGGGACAAAATGTTTCTGAATCTTGGTCATTATAATTTAGAGCTAAATGGCAATGAAAACTCACCTTGTGTTTATGCATACAACAACCTTTGATCGAGGCCAGAAGTTAGGAGCCTTACTGCAGCTCCCTTAGCTGCTTGGTGCCGTCGCTATCAGTTACCGCCAGCAGGGGGAGCTCTGTTACGCTTTCATGAGAAGTGTTTGCCAGGCTCTCATTTCCCTTTCCTCTCACTTTTCACATTCCATTTTCCCTCTCACTTTCAGTGATTTTTGCTTTGTATTTCATCACAGAAACATATAAGCAATTCAAAGAGAATGTTCTGAGCTTGGAGGTAGCTCAGTTGATCCAGACCCCAAGAACCGAAGTGAAAAGAGCTGGGTACTGTGGCTTGGGGTTGTACTGGGCACTGGAGAGTCAGAGGTGTGTGGGTGGGGCTCACTGGCCAGCCAGTCTATCCTAATCAGCGAGTTCCAGGCCAGTGGGACCCTTCGTCTCCAAAAAAGGTGAATTCACACGTGCCGACATACATACTAGCATGCATTCCACACTCATGCACACCATACACACACACACTGCCAAAAACCAAAACATGGACAGCACCTGAGGAATGACACCTGAGGTTGTCCTCTGGCCACCACATACATGTACACATGTGTAGCTCCCCTATGAAACACATCTGTGCACATGTGTGTGCGGATACACACACACACACACACACACACACACACAGAATGTCCTGAGCCACCATGGTAGGGTATAACTGTAATACCTTGACAGCACTTGACAGACTGAGGCAGAAAGGTAGTGAATTGAAGACCAGACTCAACTATATAGTGAGACCTTGTCTCAAAGAAAAGAAAGAAAAGGAAAGGAAGAATGTCTTCTTACTCATGGTTTGATCCTATGATTTCGGATGAACCAGCCACTCCTTAGATTCCTCCTGTCGTCCATACTCAAGAAACCACCACACTTGTTATCTCTTTTCCCTTCACCAGGTTTACATCTCTACTAGATCATTCCAGTCAGCATATGTTTATATTGTTTTATTTTTAATCTGAAACCAAACCCTAAATTCTTATCTGCACATTAGACGTCCATTCTAATTTTCTTTTCTTTTCTTTTCTTTTTTTTTTTTGTCTTTTTCGATGTAGGGTCTCACTGCAGCCCAGGCTGACCTGGAATCCACTATGTAGTCTCAGGCTAAGCTTGAACTCACAGCAAGACTCCTAGCTTTGCCTCCCCAGTGCTGGGATTAGAGGTGTGTGCCATTATACCTGATTCATCCTATTTTATTATACATCTCTTTACTTGCAACATGAGTAATAAAATTGTCCCTATTGATCTCAGGATTGTTTTGAAGACAAGATTGAAGGTATTTTGAAATGCTAAATGTGCATGTGTATATAGATGTTTACTTATATATTCAAAGAAGGTCTGTACTGGGTTTCTGCTGGATGCTGAGGGGCAAACATGAAAATACACAGTATTTATATTCATTGCATTCCTGATTGCTGTCACCAAATACTTGTCATGAACAACTTCAGGGAAGAGAGACTTATTTGGGCTCACAGTTTAGGAAACAGCTCACCGTGGCAGGGAAAGCATAGCAAGGGGCGGGTCCTGGCTCAGCAGCCCAGGAAGCGGAGGATGCTGTGCTCATCTGCTTTCTGCTTCCCCCTTTTCTTTTCTTTTCTTTCTTTCTTTCTTTCATTTTTTTGAAGCAGGATCTTACTCTAGGCCCAACTGACCTGGAATTCACTCTGGAGTCCCAGATTGTCCTCAAACTCATGGCAATTTTCTCCTACCTCAGCCTCCTGAGTGCTGAGATTAAAGGTGCCATCATGCCCAACTGTTTCTTTTATACATCTGTGTCTCCCTTCCCTCATTAGACATAGACCTTTTAAGGGAAGAGCGCTATCATTCATCCCCCCTTTTTAAAAAAAATTTTTGTTATTTTTTATTTATTTGAGAGCGACAGACAGAGAGAAAGAGGCAGATAGAGGGAGAGAGAATGGGCGCTCCAGGGCCTCCAGCCACTGCAAACGAACTCCAGACGCGTGCACCCCCTTGTGCATCTGGATAACGTGGGTCCTGGGGAGTTGAGCCTCGAACCCGGGTCTTTAGGCTTCACAGGCAAGCGCTTAAGCATTTGGTACAAAGCTTGACATGAAAGTGGGGCTCACTGAATATTTGTTACATGGGTGGAGAGTTGGGTGGGATAAGTAAGAGGCAGCCTCAGAGAGCCTCACATGTGCATTGTGCAATCACATGCATACCATGTGAAGCAGGTGGCTTGGGCATGGAAGTAAGACTTGTCAAGGTGGCTCCAAAACCTAGGATGACTTCATATCGTCACTTTGATAAGTGGGAAAGGACTCCATTATGAAGGAGGGACAACACCAGGGCCCCACCGAGATTAGAATGTCTTAGTTTATAAATATGCAGGAAATTTGTGTGTTATAGCACCCTAGAATTTTAGAGTTCATGAGAACCTTTGCGAATTAATCTAGTACAAATTACTGTCGAACCAGAACATTATTGTATATGAACTGCCTTCCTAGATAGATTAAAAGCAATATAAGAGTATGATCATTATCCAACCAACAGTTACTAATGATGTGAATAGTTCTTACATGAGAGTAGAGAGAAGAAAAAGAGGATAGATCATGCCAATTAGAAATCCCAAAAGAACTGTTGTTACAGGTTGTAGGACAGCAACAATGGGTTAATCATATGTACTTTGTCCACAGAACATCTTTTAGACAATAGTGTGAAATTTCACCTAGGGCTGAATACGCATCTGGCTCCCCTCTCCCCAACTGCAGGAGTTTTCCCTACTTGCCTCGTGGCATTTTTGCCACTGATTTTTTTACTCTCATTGTGTATTGCCACTAAAGAATAATATATTTGGTGGAAATAAGCAATTAGATTTTTTTTCCTTTGGTAGGGTCTTGCCCTAGTCCAGTCTGACCTGGGACTCACTCTGTTGTCCCAGGCTGGCCTCGAATTCACAGCAATACTCCTATCTCTGCCTCCCTAGTGCTGGGATTAAAGGCTTGTACCACCATGCCCAGGCCATTTTTGTAATGGCCTATATGTAGAAATATATAAATATATATATGTGTATGTATATGTGTATATGTATATATGTGTGTATGTATATATGTGTGTATGTATATGTATATATGTACGTGTATGTATATATATGTGTATGTATGTGTATATGTATATATATATTCATATATATATTTATTTATTTATATTTGGTTTTTTGAGGTAGAGTCTCACTCTGGCCCAGGCTGACCTGGAATTCACTATGTAGTCTCAGGGTGGCCTTGAACTCACGGTGATCCTCATACCTCTGCCTCCCAAGTGCTAGTATTAAAGGCATGCACCACCATGCCCAGCTAGTAATATATTTTGATATTGTGTGTTGTGAAAGGGCAGTTTCTAATAATGTCATATCCCATACCTATCTTATTGGAGCGCTTCCCCTGCCTACCTTCTCCTATCCAATATTGTCTTCTCAACACATTCTCAGAAAGGGATTGGTTAGGGAATAGTCATTGAACTAGAAAAGTGTACCATTTGGCCCTTGATGTTACCTGTAGTTTCGGTCACGTGTGAAAGTTGCTGTGGTTTCTATGTGTATATGGATCTTTTCTGTTCAAGAGCCTTTTCTGGGAGGAAAGGAACTAATCACATTTTACTGCCACTACCCAGCATGGCCAGTAGAGGGCAGGCTGGCAGCATCTTTCCGCAGTCTTGGGACCTGGCACTATGTCTCAGATGCCCACCAGTTTTCTGACTTATCAGATTACCAAGATTCCAAAATCAGTCATGTGATTTAACAGTGGCAGGAAACTAGCACAGATTTATTGCTGTGTTTTCTCCATATAACTTGTCGCTTTGGGGAGTTTCAGACTTCTCAGGGAATTTTGCCCTAATCATCCACCAAAGATCCCCAAAAAAGGCCCGGGAATGCAACCCCAAGCTTCTGTAATGTGGAGGTCTGGGGGTGTCTGGTGGTGGCTGATGATTCTTAACAGAACATCAGAGAGCTTCTCCCACCTGATCCCCACATCAAGACACAACACTACAGCTTTCCTATAGAAAAGAGATGCATGGAGCCAAATGGTCTCTATATATCCACATAAAGGGCATTTGGCTGCTGCTGTTCCTGGAAGAGTGTAGAGAAGGAGCTGAATTTGTGAACAGTACTGGGCTTTGAGATGTGAGATCAGGTGGTGTGTGCGTATGCGTGCGTGTGTGTGTGTGGTTTTTGTTTTGAGACAGGCTCCCACTATGTAGCTCAGGGTGGCTTTGAACTCATGATCCTCCTACATCTGCTGCCCAAGTGTTGTAATTACAAATGTGCACCACCATGCCTGGGCTGTGATGTTATTTTGCTTTTTTTTTTGTTTTTTTGTTTTTTTGAGTCCAGAGCTTCCTGTATTGCCCAGGCTGGCCCCGAACTCCTGGTCTCAGGTGAGACACCTTCCTCAACTTTCAGGGTCCTGCTTTTGATGCTGCTTTTAAAAAAAAATTAATTTTTTTAACTCCAAGTATTTTTCCCAAGAAGTTACTGGTGAGTTTTCTTCAGGGGTTCTCATTGAGAAAATACTTTTCCTCTTCTAACAAGTTTAAAAAACATATTTTTATGTGCAAGTAGACACACACACAGATAGAGAGAGAGAGACGTAGAAAGAGAATGGGTATGCAAAAGCCTTGCCACTGCAAACAAACTCCAGATTCAAGTGCCACTTTATGCATCTGGCTTTACGTGGGTACTAGAGAATCAAACCCAGGCTATGAGGCTTTGCAAGCAAGTGTCTTTAACCACGGAACCATCTCCCCAGCCCATCTTCTGACATTTTTGCCTATGTATTTGAAATGGGGAAGGTTGATCTTGCATCAGAAAACAAAGTTCCTGGGTAAATGGCTACTTTGGTCTGCCATCCAAGACTTACCACTAAAAATATTTAGAGGCAGGCATGGTGACACATGCTTATAATACTTGGGACTGGCAAAGGAGGATCACTAGTTCAAAGTCAACATGGGTGAATAGCTAGATCCTGTCTGAAAGAAAATTAGCTGCAATTAATTGTTGTATGAGAATATGTCAAACCATGAGAAGGTGTCTCCTTGTTAGCTACCAGTGATAATCAACCTCACGCTTGGGAAGATCTGTGCAATGTAAAAGCCACTGTTTGGGCCATCAGCTTCAGTGGCAGCCATGTCCTTCTCACAGGTGGTTGCGGCTAGGCTGCCTGGGTTTTTTTTTTTAATTCATTAATACTCCTTGCACTTCAATTTCAATCTTCATTTTTCTTAAAGGCATATCCATAATGTGTGTCTGTGTTGTGGGTATAGCCTTAGAGGGAAGAAATGACTGAGTTTTTCCAAAAAACAAATCTCTTCTTTCAATGCATGGAATAATAAAGATGAGACCCTTAAAGGTCATGTAGTTCATCTTGTTTATTTTAAACATCAGGAAGCTGAAGGCATATAAGATACTTACAGTTGTGTCACACCCAGTAGGATGGCTGCTATCAAATAAATGGGAAGTAGCAGTTATTGATGAGAACATGACAAGAATTGAACCCCTCAAGCATTGCTGATGGAAATTTAAAATGGTATAGCTGCTATAGGAAATGGTCTTGTTGTTCCTCAAAAAACAACAGTAGGGGGCTGGAGAGAAGGTTTGGTGGTTAAAGGCACTTGCTTATGAAGCTTGATGGCCTGGGTTCGACTCTCCAGTATCCATATAAAGCCAGATGGACAAGGGGGTGCATACTCATGGAGTTTATTTGTGGAGGCATAGGCTCTGGCATGTCCATTCTCATCCTCTCTCTATCTCACACAAATAAATAAATAAATAAAGTATAAAAATGTTAAAAAAAATAAAGTCAGGGCTGTAGAGATGGATCAGTGGTTAAGTGTGCTTCCTGCATTAGTATGAGGGCCTGAGGCCAATAATTTGAATTTCCAGAATCCATGTAAACATCTGGACATGGCGTGTACATCTGTACCTCTGTCCTCTGGGGGAGTGGAGACTGGAGAATTGCTGGGGTTCATGAAACAGTAAGCTCCCGAATCAGTAAGAGGCTCTGTTGTAAGGAAAGGACAGGCAGGTAAGTGATGGAAGGAGACACCTGATGTCTTTGTTGGCTGCAGGTAAGCGCATAAGGCACCACATCAGCACCTGCACACGTGCCCACACCACACATGCACACATCACATGTGCTCACACCCACACTACACACCACAAACAAATAGAATTATCATCTGGTCCAGTAATTCTTCCTTTGTATGTATGCAAAAGAATTAAAGCAGGGCTTCACAGAAATGTTTGCACACCTGTGCTCATAGCAACATTATTCTCAATAGTCAAAAGGTGGAACCAACCCTTGGACATTTAAGGTTGTCCATGTATATGGGAATGGTTGAGCAAAATGTAGCATCTATGTATAATGGAGTGCTGTTCTGCTTTAAAAAGGACAGAAATTCTGCTACAGGCTACAACTTTGATGATATTATGTTAAATAAACCATTGCAAGATGGGTGGCCTATAATCCCAGCACTTGGGAGGCAAAGGTAGGTGGATTGCTGTGAGTTTGAGGCCACCCTGAGACTACGTAGTGAGTTCCAGGTCAGCCTGGACTAGAATGAGACCCTACCTTGAAAAAAAACAAAACAAAACAAAAAAATAAGCCATTACAAAAGCACAAATACTGTCTGATTTCATCTATAAGGAGAACTGAGAATAGTCCTAGTGTTAGAGACAAAGCAGAAGAGTGGTTGTCTGGTGCTGGAGAAAGAGAGGAATGTATGTTATTTCAGCTTTTCAAGACGACAAGGCTTCTAGAGATCGGTGGCACAACAGTGTGAATGAACTCAATACTACAGAGTTGTACACACCAAAGTGGTAAAGATGGCATATACTTTTTTAATATTTTATTTTTATTTATTTATTTACTTGACAGAGAAAGAGGAGAGAGAGAGAGAGAGAGAGGAGAGAATGGGCGCGCCAGGGCCTCCAGCCTCTGCGAACGAACTCCAGATGTGTGCGCCTCCTTGTGCATCTGGCTAACGTGGGTCCTGGGGAATTGAATCTGGGTCCTTTGGCTTTGTAGGCAAATGCCTTAACTGCTAAGCCATCCCTGCAGCCCAAGATGGTGTATTTTATCTTATGTGTATTCTACAGGGTTTTTTTTGCCTGTGTGTAGTGTGTGTGTGTGTGTGTGTGTGAAGTATGCACATGTATGTGCCTGTGTGTAGTGTGTGTGTGTGTGTGTGTGAAGTATGCACATGTATGTGCCCATGCGATGCCTCATGCGCTCTCCTGCCCTGGGGTGCCTTGCCCGTGGTGGCCGGAACGGAATGTGGGATGTCCTGCTCTGTCACTTTTCCACCTGGGCTTATTTGAGCCAGTCTCTTCATGATTCTGGAGCTTGCTGTTTCCTTGCAAGCTCCTGTGATTCTCAGGTCTCTGTCCTTCTATGGGACTGGGGTCACAGACATGCATGGCCATGCCCAGCTATTTATGTGGATCCCGGGGAGTGAACTGAAGTAGTTCTCAGGCCTCCTCAGGCCTTCATTCTTGCACAAGAGTAGTCCTGATCTCTGAGCCACCTCTCCAGTCCCTATGCTACATTTAAAATTTTTTTCTTTCTTTATTTGAGAGAGGCAGATATATATATAGAGAGAGTGGGTGTGCCAGGGCCTCCAGCCACTGCAGACGAACTCCAGTGGCATGTGCCACCATGTGCATCTGGCTTACGTGGGTACTGGGAAATCGAACCTGAGTTCTTAGGCTTCGCAGACAAGCGTCTTAACCACTAAGCCCTCTCTCCAGCCCCACTCTACACTTTTTTAAAAAGATGCCTTCAGCCACATGGGGAGTTCGTGCTGCATTTCCTCGCATCCTATGCTCTCCCTAATATGTCCCTGTGGTATTCTTTCTACAAAATTAATCATGCATCCATAGCTAAGGCTTCCTTCCCCTAATTAGCTTATCATTGTGCAGAAAAATGCATTTCACTGTGTGTGCATGGATGCTGGCTGTCCGCTTTCCTGTCTAGTTCAGATTGCTCCTCCCCACTCTGTGCTCCAGGAGAATGGGTTATGTACAGTATTTAAAATTCACCGTGTTCCCACTTGCTCATGCTGTTTCCTCTGCCTGGTGCTCTTTCTCCCTCTACCCCTACACGGAGACTTCCGTTTTGAGGACTCCATGGCTGCATCATCTCTTCTGGAAAGTACTCTGACCACATACTCTAAATTAGGTGCTCACTACTTTCAGGGTCATCCAGTGAGGTGGCATCATGGCATTGGTGCGTTCAAGCCTGCCAGGGATTCTTCTGTCTCTGCCTCCCAGCATGCTGTAGATGCCCTGGGACTACAGATTTGCCTGACCGGGTCCCACTTTATGTGGGTCCTGGGGGTGGGAACTGAGTTCCTCACACTTGAGTGGGAAGCACACATAAAAATTTGTAGGCACACAATTTGCATATCTGTGTGCACACATGTGTCTGTGGAACTTGGGTTGTTTCCATCGTTTGGCTATTGTGAATAATGCTGCTATGAAAATGGGTGCAGCTCTATTTTTATCAAACACAGCAAGCCTACCATTGTGCTATCCATCTAGCGCCACACAAAAACCATGCCTTTCAGAGCCCAGGTTCTTCACAGCCTCCATCCTGAGCTGCTGTTCTCCATCTGTTTGCTTTATGAAGCCTGCTCATTTTTCCTGTTCTTCAGCTTTGGCTGGATTTTCTTACTCCAACTGGCTTCTCTCTGCACCTGGACTCATGCTTGGACCCCTGTTAGTGGCTTTGTATCGGAAATGCCACAGGGTCCAGTGTAACATGTTGTTTCCATGCCTCGTGGTGGTGGGGTCCTTGGTGGAATGTACTTCCCTTCCTCCTCCCCTCCCCTTTCTGCTCCTCTTCTCCTGCCTCTCCAGCTGCCCTCCAGAGTGAGGAGACAGCCCTCCCATGCTCTGATCAGCATGGGGCCCTCCTCCCTTACCCTCTGCACTTGCTGCTCTCTGCCCACGCCCTCCAGCTCCCATGAGGTCATTGCCCTTGGAGAAATGGAAACGTGACTAGAGTCAGTCAACGGCAAAATAAATACAGTCCCCGTTCCCAACAGCTGTGTTAGGGGATGTGGGGAGGGGTTTGTTTCACATGGGCTCCAAGTTGGGCATCTTGCTTCACACACGAGTTTTCTGTTCCCGCAGCCACGTCTTTTCTCACATTCCTCACATCTGTCCAGACCTGTCCCTCCTCCTCCTCATTCTCCACAGTACCCCAACAGGAGGCTGGGCAGCCCACTTTACTGAAAGCTTCAGGGTAGCAGAGAGGAGGCTACAGCAAGGAAGAAAATAGGAAGTGGCTATTGAACTGAGTCTCAGATACTATTGACCTCAAATGTCCTACCTGGGATTCTTTGACCTTTAGGCCCTGCTAATATGTTTTATAGCTGAGCTATCCTTACTGCTAGAAAGTCACAGGCAGTGCTGGGGACAGAGCTCATGGGTAGAGCATTTGCATAGGGGATCTATCCTCAGCCCTGCATCAAAACAAACAAAACCCCTCGCCCAACCTGGAGAGCCAAAGACTTCTGGTCCTTGCAGGGCTTTGCCTGATTTTCCTCCCATGGAGGAGTCAGCAGTAGTTAAGTTTGCTGTCTGTAGTCTCTAATGTCCTTCTAGAAGTGTGGATCCACCTCACCTGGATGAGCCTAGGCAGGATGGTGGGACATTCCAAACATTTCTCTTTGACTAAAATTAATTTTCTGCCAGGTTTGGTGGCACACACTTTTAATCCTAACACTTGAGAGGCAGAGGTAGGAGGATTGCTGTGAGTTTGAGGCCAGCCTGGGACTACAGAGTGGATTCCAGGTCAGCTTGGGCAAGAGTGACACTCTACCTTAAAAAAAAAAAAGACCAAAAAATTACTAACTTTCAGTTAAATTATACACCAAATATTGTAAGGTAGGATATACAGCATGTGTTGACTCAGTCAAAGCTTGGACATCATAAGTGGCTCATGATATTATTCTGTCTCCAGTGAGTACAATATGGGTGCAAAAGTTTTTTTTTTAATTTTTATTTATTTGAGAGTGACAAGAGAGAGAGAGAATGGATGCATCTGCAAACAAACTCCAGACTCATGTATCACCTTGTGCATCTGGCTTATGTGGGTACTAGGGGATCAAGCCTTGAACCGGGGTCCTTAGGCTTCACAGGCAAGCGCCTAACTGCTAAGCCATCTCTCTAGCCTCTGCAAAAGTTTTTAAACACTTGAAAAAACATCCCTGGGCAGTTTGGTTGGAATCATCTTAGAAGTTATCTTAATTCTCAGACATGGTGATTACAACAGCTCCTCCCCACGTAAGAGTAGCCTGGAAATCACTGCAAACTGATTACATGCTGAGTCGGCATCATGAACCAGCTCCTCTACGGAGAGGGTCTCCCGTCCACTGCTTTCTCAGCTAACGGACCAGCTTCCCGTTTTCCTTCTTGGCAAGTTATTTTTAGAGAAAATCATTTCTGTGGTTTCTTAGGAATCTTGAAGGTGGCCAGATTTCGTGTAGATAAGTTCCCAGTCATGGTTTTGTGTGCCTGTACCCTAGCACTGGGGAGAAATAGACAAGAAAATCCCTGAGGCTTACTGGTTAGTGATCTAGCCGAAGTACTGAGTTCTACATTTAGAGAGAGGCCCTCTTTTAAAAAATGAGGTGGAGAGCCAGGCGTGGTGGTGCACGCCTTGAATCCCAGCACTCGGGAGGCAGAGGTAGGTGGATTGCTGTGAGTTTGAGGTCACCCTGATACTATATAGTGAGTTCCAGGTCAGCCTGGACTAGAGTGAGACCCTATTTTGAACCAAAACCAAAATAAATAAATAAATAAAAGAGTTGCCAGGCTCTCCCACTAGTCCCATCTCTGGCGTGTTGACTGGCCCTGCAAGCCCTCCGAGGTGCCGTGAGAGACGCAGCCAGTCTTCTGTGTCCTCAATGCACTCACTCCCTCTGCTATTCTTTCCGCTCCCTGAAGCTACTTCTTGGTTATTTATGACAATTACCTTAATTGTATTAGTGTGCAAATAATATAGAGGAAATTTGCAGAAATGATGGATATCTTATTCAGTCAGCAACACCAAGAGGGCTGAGAACTAGTCTATTTCAGAACTTTCAAAAAGGTTTGATCCTGTTTAGATGAAAAAGTACCTGATCAGGGCTGAGAGATGGCCCAGTGGTTAAGCCTGCTTCTTACACAAGCGCAAGGGCTGGGATTTCTAGCTCCCATGTTAACAGCCAGGCATGGCCATGTGAGCACGCAACCTCAGACCCAAAAAGGGGAACAGAGACCAGGGAATCTCCCAGACTCGTGAGAACAACTAGCTCTGGTATCAGTATGACTCCTGCTCAAAAATGAGAGCAAGTGGAAGAATGTAGTGGGACACCACATGTTCTGCTTGGACCACTTCAGATGAGCACTGACCCCCCCCCCCCCGCTCCCCTGCAGGCTCGCAGAGCACATACGGGAGCGTACACCCCACACACCACATATAGAAAAGAAAAAAATCTGGTTATATTTTACTGACGTAATGGTTAGAGTGTAGCTTTAGAAGTAGACAGGCCTGGGTTCACATTCCAAAGTTGTTTAACCTCTTAGCTGGTCTTTTCCTTTTCCCCTTCCTTCCCTCCCCTTTCCTCCCTTTTCTCCCTCCCTCCCTCCCTTCCTTCCTTCCTCTTTCTTCTGCATGACTTTTCCTGGGGAGACATGAACAAATGTCACTTCACCCCAGAGCACTGCCTAATTAAGGAAATTATTCCACCCACCCAGATCTACCTTGGTGAACCAGTGAATTTATTTGGGTTATTTACACAAGCAGAGGTGACTTACATGATCATGGACACTCAAGGCATCACTGAGAAGCCCTAACCCAAGTGCTGGTTCATAAAAGCCGCATCACTTGTGTGCTCTGCAGAACTTGTGGACATCATGGAAGAGGCTCCTTTCCAGAACTTGTTTACCACTTGTATGCCCTTGTATGTTGGGGAGGGACCTCCTGAGCCCTACAGCACTCTCCTTTTTTTTTTAAAATGTTTTATTTTTATTTATTTATTTGACAGAGAAAGAGGGGGAGAGAGAGAATGAAAGAGAATGGGTATACCAGGGCCTCCTGCCACTGCAAATGAACTCCAGATACATTTGCCCCTTTGTGCATCTGGCTAACGTGGGTCCTGGGGAATTGAACCTTGGTCCTTTGGCTTTTCAGGCAAATGCCTTAACCGCTAAGCCATCCATACAGCCCAACACTCTCCTTTTAGAATAAACAGGAGTAAAAGGAGAATAGAACAACATGGAATATTCCCACTACCCAGAATTAACTACGTTTATGTGATTATATTTTCCTTTAGTCATGTTTCCTATATCTAATAAAAATTAACCTAATACTATATCCATAGACTTTCATTTTACTCTTTCTTGGCTTATAATCTACTTTGTTGAGTTAAATAAGACATGAAAGCATACACCCAGTGCCTAGCCCATAGGAAGCAGTTGCTGTGTGGCAGTTAATAGTGTGCCCACCTCCCATCCCTGCTTTTGCATTGGTGGTCTCAACTGGAAAATATAATCTTGATAAGTTAATAAACTTATAAAGATGCTTTTTCACAAACCATTTCCTCTTCTAGGATATATTTGCCACACCCAACTTGAGAAATTGTGGTTACTATATGAGGGATGTAGAATGTACCATAAAACTTATTGTACTATAGATCGTGAAAATACATCCAAAGACCAGAACTAAAAGCTGGGCCTAGGGCTGGAGAGATGGCTGAGTGGTTAAGGCGCTTGCCTGCAAAGCCTAAGGACTCATGATCAACTCTCCAGGTCAGACATAAGCCAGTGATGGAAGCATGCAAGGTCACACACGTGCACACACACTTGGAGTTTGAGTGCATTGGCTAGAGGCCCTGGCACTCCAATTCTCTTTCTCTCTTTTTCAAAAAAAAGGCAGTCTGTTGGGCTTTCCTCAGGGAAAAAATAGCTGGGTGTGGTGTGCACGGCTTTAATCCTAGCATTCAGTAGGCAGAGGTAGGAGGATCGCCGTGGGTTCGAGGCCACCCTGAGAGACTCCATAGTGAATTCCAGGTCAGCCTGGGCTAGAGACAGACCCTACCTTGAAACACTTAAAAAAAAAAAAAAAAAAGACTAGAATTTCTAGCTAAATGATAGGCTATATTTGGCAAATTTAAAAAAATAAAATGGTTGAACCAAATTTCTAAAAATTGCATACATTATTTAAAAAGCTGTAATATCATAGGAATAGAAAGATTGAAAAAAAAATGGCTCACTTAAACTCTGCCATGAAAGATCGATTTCCTGTTGCAGTGATCTCCCAAAGCCAATGGTTATGGGGTAATTAATTCTGAGACGTTATAAATTTTTGAAGAGCAGGAAAGGGTTGACTTGCCTGCATTGTAGCAAATGCTTTTTGAGTAACATGTTAAAAAAATCAAGATGAAGAATAAGAGTTGTCACTTTTAATGAGTATTCCTTTTTATTGGCTTCCTGAAGTAATTTTGCACTAAATGTCTATGTCAAGTTGTATGTAGTAGATTAATGAGTACAGGAGCTCAGTGACCTGGTGGTAGCGTTAGTCATCTATGACAGTGTTACCACGTAACTTTAGAATGTCTTTAATAATAATCTAAGTGCCTCTATGCAATTATATTGATGATAGAATAGGTAATGTTATGTAGTGAGCTTACATAGGTGTTTTGCTGTGTCTTTTGCTCCTTAGAGTAACTCCTACGGAGTAGGTATTTGAGTTGTTCCACTTTCATGGGTGAAGAAACTGAAGTGACATTCTAGATTCCATTGCTACGGAGCAGCACAGCTAGGTTTCTGGCTTTTGAGTATGCATTTTGGCTACTGTCTTATGCTGACCACCCTTCTATTTACAATCCCAAGAGCATTTTTTTTTTTTTTTTTTTGCCTGAGCAGTAGAGTGACTTCCAATATTGTGGAAACTTGTCAAGGACACTAAGAGCAGTATTTGGGGACTTTTTTTGTACATTGAATAAATGTTAATTAAAAAAACTGTTCATAAACACGTCTTCTCACTTCTTTTGTAATTGAATAAAAAGTCATTTTTTAAAGAGTGGGAAGGCATGACTCTCTTGTTGACATGATGATTTTAAGGATTCTACTTTCTTTTAATGTTCATATACGGAGTGTCACATATGTACAGAGCTCCATGCCAGCTGCAGGCGAGGGTGGAGAGAGAGAAAACAGTGAATAAGGAACTTATAATTTATTGAGAGAACAAATCCTCATATAAATAATTCAGGGGCATGGATGAATCAGGCGTGGGGGTGGAAAGTATAGGATATGGAATGCGGGAGTTGAGGCAGGTAGGTGCGGGGCATGGAATGCGGGAGTTGAGGCAGGTGTTCTTCATTGTCAAGTCAGCAGGTTCCCCAATCTGATATTCTTTGTGTTACATAGGTTAAGTTGAAACGACATTTACTGCCAGGCGTGTTGGCGCATGCCTTTAATCCCAACACCTGGCAGGCAGGGGTAGGAGGGTTGCTGTGGATTTGAGGCTATCCTGAGACTACATAGTGAATTCTAGGTCAGCCTGGGCTCAATGGAAAACCTACCTCAAAAAAAAAATAAACAAAAAGACATTTACTGATTACTTACTGTGTTCCTATGTTAGAAAGTTATTACAAATGTTCTTAAAATTTAATGTTCTGCAGCTTGATTACCTCTGATCTCCAAGTTCAAAATGTTTCAGTGACAATATGATGATCTCACAAGGGGAAAATTCCATGCCATAAAACTTTGTTTCATGTACTTTTTTATTTTTTATTATTTTTTTCTTTATTAGTTAGTTTTGTATTCAGCAAATACAGTCAGTTTGGTACCATTATTAGGCTCATCCGTGACCTACCCCCTCCCCTCGGCCCCTCCTTGTTGAGGTATATGGGTCATGGATTGTGGAGTTAGCCCATAGTTATGGGTAAGATAAATGTCTCTGTATATCATGACCCAACATGTGGCTCTGACATTCTTTCCGCCCCCTCTTCTGCAAAATTTCCCTGAGCCATGTTGGGTTCATTTTTGGTCTGCTTCAGTGATGAGGTGTTGGGAGCCTCTGAGGCTCTGGCTCTCTGATTTGGTAGGAGTTGATTTTTCTCTGTGTTGATCTCCTTCCCCCTTGTGCTGGTATCCTGGTTCATCAGGAAATCAGTACCCTTGCTTGTTTCGCCAATTTATCTTAGTTTCAGCCGGGGCCCTTTTGAGGTATGATGGGGTGGCTCTCTCCTTAGGATCTACATCTATCTGAAAAAGAGAAGCAGATTCTCCAATGGAGAGTAAGTTAGCACCAGGACAGAAGAGATAACCCTTACTTTTTTTTTTATAGATTTAATTTAATAGTTGTAGGCCCACTTGTAGTCCATGATTGATGGTAGCTTGATATTGGCGAGTGGGCTTATGTTTGGATATGGTTCTGACTTGTTTCCCAGCTCCAGCTATGGGTCTCATACCACTGAGGAGATCAGTTAGCCAAATTAAGAGCAGTTGGCTCCCCACCATGGCTGTGTGCCACTATTGCACTTGTGTGGGCATCACAACAGGTTATTTGCTGCTAAGTAGGTTAGACCATGAGTTGCTTGGACAGATATTGGTCATTTTCCCCCAGTCGCCCATGTAGCACCTTCTGGCACTAGATGCTCTGACTGTCTGGGGACTGACTCTCTTCCAACTTCCAGCCATGTCATTCTATTTTGCATGTCAACCACATAAGGTGTCTTCAGCAGTAGGGTCTTACCACTAACCTTTGGTGGGTCATCAAGTACTCTGACAGAAATCTGTCTGTCTTTTACGAAACTTTGTAGGTCTCTCTGATCAAAAGCTCATTGTGGATGATAGCCCCATGCTGGTACTGGGAGTTACAGGTCAGTGCCCACTGAGAAAATGAGGAAAAAGATAACTAATATACAAGAGTTAGAGAGAAGAGAGAGAGGGAGAAGGAGGGAGGGAAGATGTAGAAGATTAAGGTTAGTCGTGATCCTACCCTCTCCAGTGTCTTGTGGTTCAGATGTTCCTTGTAAGGGCCTAGTGAAGGATCAGCCATTTGGTCTGCCTTTTAGTAAGTAGAATTTTATGGTACCATTGCCGCTTGGGTCTAGATTTGTGTTTCCCACCCCCTTTTTTTTTCGAGGTAGGGTTTCACTACATAGCCTAGGCTGGCTTTGAACTCTCAATCCTCTTGCCTCACACCCCCCCCAAGTGCTGTGATTACAAGTGTACATCACCATACCTGGTCTTAAGATATTGTACATGTGGAGGCTGGAGAGATGACCTAGCAGTTAAGGTGCTTGCCTACAAAGCCTAAGGACCCAGGTTTGATTCTCTAGGTCCCTCGTAAGCCAGATGCATGTGGTGGCACATGTATCTGGAGGTAGTTTGCAGTGGCGAGAGGCCCTGTTGGGCCATTCTCTCTCTCTCCCTCCCCCCTTCTCTGTCTCTAATAAAAATAAATGAATAAATAAATAAGAATATTGTACATCATTGTCTTCAGGCTATGTGTATAAGGTATAAGTGAAACTCAAGTCCAGCCCCCAAGATTTCCCATTTATAGATACAGATATTCTAAAAGTCTGAAAAAAGAATCCCAGATTTGAAATACTTCTGGCCACAATAATTTTGGATAAGGGATTCTAAAACTATACTGAAGAATCAAGTGTCAGGGAGCTTTAAAGTTGTGAGAAACCAGGGGCAATTTTTAAAAAAGACATAGTGCAGCTTCCCTAGTAGATGGCTTATCTGATGGATGCTGGCATCATGCCAACCTGACATACTGCCAACGGATGCCCTGTGGCACACAGGCACTAAAGGCAGTGGTAACTAAAGGTGGCAGTGCTGCTAGATTGAGTTCATGAGTATACCAGGCCACACTGGTGCTGCTTCTAGAATAGAAGGTCACAGGACACATATTTATTAAGCTGGCTGCTTCCTTAGGGCTTTCTCCCCATTGTCAAATCTTTAGGCTGACTTTCAAACTGGACAGCATAATGGTTACCACTCCTCGGGGCCCACTCGTGGATTCCTGAAGACGGTGAGGATGAAAGCAAATGTCAATCACCAGACGTGCTGCGCCGTGAATGCTTTCGCCCGTTTCGACTGGCATTACTTGTTACCTGTGTCATTCAGAGGACAAGGGCCTTTACATAAAATTCCTAACGGGATTTTGAAATCCATGATTCTCCAATATTCTGCTAACCTGTGTATTTAGAACATAGAAAACCAGGGATCATTTCTGTCAGGAATCTTAAAATTTATTTATTTCTGTGTGCGTGCATGCGTGTGTGTGTATACCATGGCATACATGTGGAGGTCAGAGGACAACTTCAAGGTGTCTGTGCTTCACCTTCTTTGGGACAGGGTCTCTTGTAGCTGCAAATGGACTGGCAGACTGCTAACAGACTAGTTGTTCATGTGCTCTGGATCTGGCTCAGGTACTTATGGTTGCGTGGCAAGTGCTGTATCCACTGAGCAATCTACGCTGTCTCTCATTACCTGAACTTAATACCTGTCCTGGACTCTTAGGCAATGAGCATAATGATCCAAAGATAATATGGAATTCTTAATAAATACATATAAATTTGATTAGTTCAGAATACTTTTGTTTTCAAAGAACTTTATTTTTTATTAACTGATACACTTTACATAATATACTTTTTCTAATATTTTAATTTTGTTAGCATATAAAGTAATGTATTTCAATTTTTTTGTTGTTATTTTTATTTATTTGAGAGCGACAGAGAGAGAGAGAGAGAGAGAGAATGGGCATGCCAGGGCCTCCAGCCACTGCAAACAAACTCCAGACGTGTGCGCCCCCTTGTGCATCTGGCTGATGTGGGTCCTGGGGAATCGAGCCTCGAACCAGGGTCCTTAGGTTTCACAGGCAAGCGCTTAACTGCTAAGCCATCTCTCCAGCCCACAAAGTAATGTATTTCATTATGCCATACATATATACATACATTTTCGTAATATGTCATTACATAATAAGATATTTTTTTAAGTACAAAGAAGAAAGCAACAAATTGCTCCCATATTCAATCAACAAGAAACAACCAGTATTAACTCTGGCTGAACATCCTTCCACATGTCCTTGTGCATATCTTGTTAGGTAGATAAATAGCTAGGTAAATAGAGGTCATGCTGAATATGTTTATTCAGAGGGACCATAATTAACTCAATGGGATGTAATCAGAGAGAAATTCAGTGAGACCTCTATCACACTTGTTTGACCACCCACATGATTATTTCCTCAAATGTCCCTCTAAAGCTAAGGAAAAACTTGAGGAACCAAATAGAACGGTGCCGTTTGTTCCGCTTAACTCATATCTTTCCATTTTTTTAAGTATGGTGCTACTGACTAACCTACCATGAAAAATGAAGAGAATTTTTCTTTATTTGTTCTTTGACCATACGTATGTACGTACATATATTGTAATTTGATCACACAGACCCATTACCATGTCTTGCCTTCCCCCCCTCCCACTGAAGCCCTTCTTGTTCCCTCCTCATACTGGTAGATACATCAGTGAAGAGAATGAGTTCTCTTCACCATGCGACAGTAGCTGCTCAAGGAGGGGGCAGGATACTCTTTAAGTCAAGCAAGTATAATCAATACAATCATAACTTTTATGAAGACTCAGGGAGTTTTTGCAGGTATGTATGTATGTATGTGGTGTATACATACATGTTGTGTGTGTGTGTGTGTGTGTACATGTGTGGATACAAAAGGACAACCTCTTGTACCATTCATTAGGTACACTGACTGTCCCTATCTTATAGATTTTTATAGATAGGGTCTCTCTAGGCCTGGAGGCCACCATTTATGCTAGACTGACTGGCCAATGAGCCCCAGCATTGGAATTATAGGAGTTTGCCACCATGCCTGACTTCTATATGAGTTCTGGGGATAGTACTTGGGTCCTCATGCTTAAAAGGCAAGCATTTTTTTTTTTTCTACTGAGCTATCCCTTTAGCCCAACAATAGAATTTTAAAAACTTCAGTTTGCCTGAAAATATAACTCCACATATGTTCTCTAGACATTAGTTTGTATTGAACTGAGGATACTAATAAAGTCATAGACTCTCTGCATATCAATTAAGTTACTCACAGAGACCACAGGGATGGGTCCTAGTATGCTGGTCTGAACAGACCAGCCTCGCCTCATGTGAAATGTCCTTCCTCAGTATCCTTGCCTCCTGGGCTGCAGCCTTCTGCCCTTCTGTCAGTGGAGGCATTGGTAATCTTGGGTCTGTGTTTTAAAATGGATAGAGAGCTGTCTTACATTTTGCTGACATCTGCCTCGTATAGTTCGCACTACATAGTTCACAGAGCTAATCTCAATATGCCTACCAAGGGATTGAGGGCAAGGAATCAAAAGAGAAGGGCTGGCAGAGATGTTTGTGGGATATTCTGGTCAGTTGAATAGGCAGGACCTGAGTCCGGCAATCTGCAGTAGGTTGACCTCTGAGTACTTGCTGCCTACAGGAGCACATTGCCATTTCCAGTTGTAGCCCACACCCATGGAAGGAAGGTTGAGGGCTGCTCTGTGCCATGTACTGCACTAGATTTTTTCATTGTCTCTCAGTATTGCAACTCAAATATTGTCCCTTCTGAAGACAAAGAGACCTAGATAATTAGGTCATTTGCCCAAAGACAAGCAAGTACTGGTGGTAGAATACAGACCTTGGTCTGTAGTGGCAGCTACTTTCCTACCACACTGTGCTTCCTCCTGGAGGGTCTTAGCAGGTGTTATGATCTCACACATCCTTGTCCATCCATACAACTTTGCCGCGTCTTCTGAATGGACCCAGCCTGCACAGCTGCAGCTTCCAGATAAGCGCAGTCATCGTTCTTGTTGGTGCCAACCTTCCCCTCCTTCCTGACCCTTCTTTTTCATCATAAAAATCGAGCACTTTACTTCCAAAGGCATCACCCTTCTCCTCTCTAGTGAAGCATATGTGTGTGTGTGTGTATGTGTGTATATATATGTGTATATATATATATGTATATATATATATATATATATATTTTTTGGTTTTTTGAGGTAGGGTCTTGCTGTAGCCCAGGTTGACCTGGAATTCACTATGTAGTCTCAGGGTGGCCTTGAACTCATGGCAATCCTCCTACCTCTGCCTCCTGAGTTCTGGGATTAAAGGTGTGCACCACCATGCCCAGCGTGAAGCATAATTTTAAGCTAAAGTAATCTCCATCAGGTGGTGTGGGAATCTGTTTCTATTTTTCCAGAGTCAAGAGAATCATAGGGTGGCTTGGTGTGGGATTTAGGAATCCAAGAGAAACAGTTAGTCATTCCAGATTCAACAGTGGTTACATCTAAAGTGATGAGTCTGAAGACCACAATTACAACAACAAACAAATTTAGTCCTGGGCCTGTTTTCAGGTGAAACTTCATAGTGCAATGAAACAAGGCTGGAAAACACTGGAACATGTGGTACCAAGAAGCAGAGATAATGATGTCTCTGCACGTATTCACACAGGATTCTTTTTCTTAAACTTTTTATTGACAGTTTTCTTACATGAACATGATATAATTTGATCATAATCCCCTCCCAGTATCTTCTTTTGTCCCTCTTGACCAGCCCCTCACCCCTTCCTTTCCAATGAGATCCTCTTCTGTTTTGATGAGTTTTCTTAAAAATTTGCATCCTCCTCCATTGTCCATGTGGAAATGTTGATGAGCTCAGTTTTATAGAGGTCTTGCAGAGATAGCAACAGCTGCTATGAGACCATAATGTAACAGTTTGTGTACCAAAGGTGGTGTCCTAAAGTACTCTCCCTCATCCTTTGGCTCTTACATTCTTTCCAGCTCATCTTTTACAAGGTTCCCCGAATCTTGGAGAGCGTAGTGAAGATGTCTCATTTAGCATTCAACTTTTACTTTTGCTCAGCACTTGGATGAGTTTTGAGTCTCCCCAGTAGTCAGGGCCATCTGGAAAAAGAAGCTTCTCTGACCAAAGGTGCAATTGGTACTAATCTATGGGGATAAACATAATATAAATATTTATAGGGCTATTAGATGAGCACAGCATATCCATTTAGTCAACAGTAGTGAACCCCTCACCAGCGTCTATGAGCTCCAGAACCATAGGCTTCTGACTAGGTTTTCAGTTCCAGACAAGTATTTTCCCTCATAGAGCAGGTCTCAGATCCAGTAAGAGAACAGCTGGCTACTCCCATATCAGTCATGCCACTGTTGCACTCATGGGTGCTTCTTGGATGGCTAGCTGGTTGTGTAGCTCACAGGGCTGTTCAGCAGTTGGGTTAGCCTGTTGATGACTTTTCTCAACCCAGTAGCATGCATAGCACTTGCCAGCACTGTTCCAGCTGTCCAGGAGGAGGAGGACTTCAGCTCAGTTCTAGCTTGACTTCCTGGTGTTCTGCTACTGATGCTTGTTCACCTGTATAGTATTCTAAATGAGCCCTTCACACTGTCCTTGTCGCTAATCCTAAACTGTAAGCTCCTTGAAGGCAGAGCATGTTGTGTTCAACTTTCTTTTTCTTTCTTTCTTTCTTTTTTTTTTTTAAAGTTTTTCGAGGTAGGGTCTTAGTCAAGCCCACGCTGACCTGGAATTCACTATGTAGTCTCAGGGTGACCTTGGCAACTTTCACTTCTTATAGGACCCTGTGTAGGGCCTTTGCCACAGCAATTGATTAGTTTGTTTATTTCACGAATAGAGGAATAAAGCAAAGAGAGATACAGATGCCTTTTATGGTTAGCATAAACCCAGCTTAAGTGTAGGTTGAACATCATTCATTTGAAAATCTAAAATCTGAAATGCTTCAAAATTCTAAACTGGGACGGGTAACATGGCTTAGTGGTTAAGGCGCTTGCCTGCAAAACCCAAGGACCCAGGTTCAATTCCTGTAAGCCAGATGCAAATGGTGACACATACATCTGGAGTTCATTTGCAGTGGCTAGAGGCCCTGGTGTACCCATTCATTCACATTCCCACTCATTTTCTCCCTCTCTTTCTGCCTCTTTCATAAATAAAATATAAAAAATAAAAATAAAAATATTAATAAAACCTAGCCGGTTGTGGTGGCGCACGCCTTTAATCCCAGCACTCAGGAGGCAGAGGTAGGAGGATTGCCATGAGTTTGAGGCCACCCTGAGACTCCATAGTGAATTCCAGGTCAGCCTAGGCTAGAGTGAGACCGTACCTTGAAAAACCAAAAAAGAAAAAAAAAAATTAAAACCTGTTTGAGTACATGCACTTTTAATCCCAGCACTTGGACGCAGAGGTAGGAGGATCACTATGAGTTCAAGGCCAGCCTGGGACTCCAGAGAGAGTTCCAACTTAGCCTGGGCCAGAGTGAGACCCTGCCTCAAAAAAAACAAAAAAATAAAAATGACAAAACATTGAGCAGTGACAATGGCCCTGCTACATGAGGACAAGTCCACATGGCCTTAGGTCAGGACTCATAGTCAACATGGATGTACTAAAAATATTGCCTAAAATTAGCTTAAAGTCATATGTAAGCTGTATAAAAAGCACAAATGGGGCTGGAGAGATGGCTCAGTGGTTAAGGTACTTGCCTGCAAAACCTAACAACCCCAGCTTGATTCCCCAGCACCCACATAAAGCCAGATGCCCAAAGGGGCACATGCATCTGGAGTTTGTTTGCAGTGGCTGGAGACCCTGGTGTGCCTATTCTTTCTGTGTCTGCCCCCTCCCCCACTTGCAAATAAATAAGTAAATAAATACCAAAAAAACATGAATTTTTGTGTCTAGACTGGTCTCTTCCCCAAGATATCTATATCTAATCTGTATCTCTATCTTTATATCTATCTGTTGGTCTGCCTATGCACAGATATTTCAAAACATGAAAAAAAAATCTAAAATACTTCCAAGTTCTAAGAGTTTAGATGAAAGAAACTCATCTTGTAGAGAATCAAGTTCAACCATTTATTTGTGTGTGTGAGTGCATGCCCCTGGGTGACATGAGGCATGTGTGGAGGTTAGAAGACAATTTTCAAGTGTTGCTCTTACTTTTCCACCTCATTTTCCCCCAAATGTTTTTATTTGCAAGCAGAGAGAGAGAGAGAGAGAATGAATGAATGAATATAGGTGTGCCAGGGCCTTTAACCACTGCAAATGAACTTTAGATGCATGCACCACTTTGTGCATCTGGCTGTATGTGGGTACTAGGGAATTGAACCCAGGTTGTTAGACTTTGTAGGCAAGTGCCTCAACCACTGAGCCATGTCTCTAGCCCCCCTAGCCCCCGCCTCGGTTTTGAGGCAGGGTCTGTCATTGGTCATTGTTCTACTCACAGGCTACCTGGCCAGTGAGCTTCAGCGGACTCTCCTCTGTTTTATCAGGTGCTCACATGCAGTAAGCACTTTGTCCATTCCCCAGTCCAATTTCAGCCATTTTGAGGAAAGAAAGTAGTTCATGACAATACCTGGCAAGAAGATGAATATGACTTCTAAACTTGGTGAGCTATGTAAGCTACTAAGAAATGTGAACTCCAACTATGAAGAATATTTCTTTAATTTTTTTTAGTGCTGGAGATCAGACCCAAGATCTTGTACATGCTAGCAAGTACTGTACCATAGGGCTGCCATTTGAATTAAAGGCATGCATCACCATGCCTGGTGAAAAGGTTTATTTTGACTCAGAGTTTTGGAGGTTTAATTCCATTGCCTTTAATTCCATGGCTTTCTGAGCTTGTGGTGAGGTACTATACCATGGCAAGAACAAAGCCACTCACCTTATCACAAGTCACAGAGCAAAGAAAAGGAAGGGAACAGAGTCCACTTCCCACTCAAGGACATACCCACAGTGACCTAAAGTACTCCAACCTAGGTGGCCCTATGTCTTTTTGAGTTAGAATTATTATTACTTGGTTTTCCAAGGTAGGGTCTCACTCTAGTTCAGGCTGACCTGGAATTCACTATGGAGTCTCAGGGTGACCTCGAACTCTTGGCGATCCTCCTACCTCTGCCTCCCGAGTGCTGGGATTAAAGGCGTGTGCCACTACACCTGGTGAGTTATTTTATTTTTTTTAAGACAAGGTTTGATTTAGTGCAGGCTGACCTTGAACTTGCTGTGTGCTGAAGATGTCCTTGAACTTCTGATCTTACTGGCTGTACCTTCCAAGGGCCAAGATTGCAGGGCTTGTGCTGTCACTTCTGGATCATGTGGTGCTGGCGATCCAACTGGAGGGGAGGGGGGCCTTTGTGCATGCCAGACAGACCCACGTCCCTCACCAGTCTCATTTCTTAAAGGCTGCACTTCCTCTCCATAGTGAACAGTTGGGGTCTCAGTCTTTAACGCTTGGGCCTTTGGGGGGCACTCAAGGCCCAGACTGTAGCACACAGTAAGAGATGCATGGAGACGGTGCTTTTATCATCTCGGAGTTGTTCACAGACCTTCAGAAGTTTGTAGGGAGAAAGAAGTAGCAGTTTTGATGCTGGCAGAGCAGCCCCTCCCCCCACCACACTTATAATTAGCAGGAGTGCAAAATGTACTCATTTCTTGCCCAATGGGAGATAGCATTAGATTTTGATGATCTGTAAGATCCCTACTGACCAGCAGAGACTCCCTCACAAACAACCACGGGGGACCTCTGCAGCCAGCCCAGTACAGCCAGCCGCCCTGTGGGGACCAGCTCCAGGCCCAATGCCTCAGAGCCCTGCCCCTGTGCTTTTTTTTTTTTTTTCTTTTTCTCTCTCCTAGCAGCAGACTTCCTGGGTTTTTTCTTTTGGTAATTGCCACTGCTGCTTCTATTCTGTCCCTGCAGATAAGCACGTAGGCCTTTTTTATTTTAAGATTTTGCTGTAAAGCAAAAATAGCTGCAATAGGAAATCAGAGAACTCCCAGACCTGCACCTTCTGGAAGCCCCTTGGGACATAACTTTTCTTTTTTATTCTGGCCTTTCTTTCCCTTTAGATGTCTTCCCTGTCTATCATAGAATGGCAAAATTTCCTGTCAAGATGGTTCATTCCCAGCACGTAGGCTTGAAGATTCAGGGAGCGCCCCTGGATTGAATAGTCCACAGTTCCTTTCAGTCAGGGAGCTTGCAGCTTTGGGCATGTCCCATGGGTGTAGGGTGTGACATTCGGGGCATCTCCAAACTTTTTTTTTTTTTTTTTCTGTAGCAATTGAAAGAACACTTTCCTATGTGGTGTGAAGGAACTTTTTTCTTTTTTTCTTTTTTTTTTTTTTTTTTGGTTTTTCAAGGTAGGCTCTCAGTCTAGCTCAGGCCGACCTGGAATTCACTCTGTAGTCTCAGGGTGGCCTCGAACTTACTGAGATCCTCGTGCCTCTGCCTCCCAAGTGCTGAAGGAGCATTTTGAGACAGGGTTTCACTTTGTAGCTCAGGCTAGGGGGAAGCTTGCTGTATATTCCAGGCTGGTCTCAAACTTGTGATCCTCCAACCTCACCTCCTATACTCATGTCCTGCTCATCCAGTAGGAAGTTTACATTGAGCTTTTTTTTTCCTAAATTCAGCTTAAATCATAACATGCCAATGTGTGACACATCTACATGTGAACTTGTGAATTTGCTGACATTGATTAGTAAGGATCTCTCGATGAGTCAAGAGTGGTGGGTTGGCTTGGCTGCCCAGAGCTTTAGGGAGAGACCACACTAACGTGTTCTCCATGAGTTGACTTCAGATGACACCTTCTGCTTTTGGAAAACAATATCCCAGACATGAAATAAGAAACTATGAGTCACATAATAAATATAATACCAGGCTTGTGCCATGATTGCTTTTAGAATATTGTATTTTAGTACTTGTTTAATTATCTGTTTGCTACAAAAGTTGGCAGTCCTGGCTTCCCTCACCAATGTAAACAAAATAATATTGTTTCATCCCTTCACTATTTATTGCCATAATAGTAGAAACACTTTTTTTTAAAAAAAAACACAGTTCCAATTTCTATGTAGTTTTCGAATGGGAAGTTTCAAAGAAAGCTTGTTTTTATTTGAATGGTCTGTTTTTCCTTCTAACACATCTATAAGAGATGAAATGGAACATTCATTTAGAAAGTAAACAAGCTCTTTCACAACAAGGAAGAAAAGCATTGTGACTGAAGAAGAATTTCCGACAGAAGTCTTTTTGTCAGTCATGACTCATCTGGGGGCTTGGTGGTCCAGGGTGTAGAGCTCAGCTCTAATCGCCTAGTATTTTGATTTCTACAGCTCACTGAGCATCATGAGAACCAGAGGCAGTGACTGCTGTTCACTGGTTAGTACTTTGTCTCCATGGCAGCAATCTGTTTGGGAAGCCAAATGATCATGAGAAGTTTGCTGGCGAGCATGACGTCAAAGCCTGAGGGAGCGGGATACTCTGAGGGGCATGTGTCATGCAGCCCCAGGGACCAGATGTCCTCCCCGCTCCAGCCAGATGTCTGCTTCTGCTCTTGGCTGGCCCAGTGCGAGAAACAGAGTGTGAATAGCCTCTCTTGTTAAAGGAGGACACATAGCCCTCTAAGGCTTGTGCAGGGGAGAGCTTTGGAGGACAGCTGCATGCAGTGACCTGCTTGTCCTGGAGTTCCTGCTCCTGCCAGTTAGGTCTCTCTTTGACTTTGGGTGTTCACCATCTTCAGCCCCAGGGGTATATTGGCCAGACAAAGGTAATGTCAGACTCTTGCTATGGTCTTAACATTGCTGAGATGGGCGGGACAGCCAATGGGTCTCTTAAGATTGAGAGACAGCTAACGACAGCGAACATGTTCCCACACCGTGAGGCTGAGAAGAATAGTCTGGGCCCGAGTTGGATGCAAAAGGATGGGAAATAAAGGAAACTGTTAGTGACCAGCAGGTAACACACCTTGAAAGTTTCCTGGCTCAGCCCTGGAATCAGCCATTCCTTAGAACAGCCTTTGTTCCTTTCGGTGGGGAGTAGTTTTCAGAGAGCACTGCTGTGTGCTAGAGGTGTTTATTATTGCTGAGTTGTCTGTCCTAAGCTGACTCTGTGGACGTATTTATATTTGAGAACAAAGTAAGTTCCCACTAATATTTCCAGTCTAAACATGTAAACATACTAATTGTCAAATGGGGTGTCACACACCTGTAATCCCAGCACTTTGGAGGCTGAGGCAGGAAGATACCAAGTTTGAGGTTGGTCAGGACATAGGGAGACTCAGTCTCAACAAACACACAATATATGATACAGTATTTTAAAGAAAACTAATTTCTTTCTTTAAAATATTTTATTTATTTATTTGTGAGCAGAGAGAGAGAGAGGGAGAGAAAGAAAGACAATGGGTGTGCCAGGACCTCTAGCCACTGAGAATGAATTCCAGCTACATGAGGCACTTGGTATATCTGGCTTTATGTGGGTACTGGGTAATTGAACCCTGGCCAGCAGCCTTTGTAGGCAAGTGTCTTAACTGCTGAGTCCTCTCTACAGCCTGAAAACTACTTTCTTTGAATATATCGTTGTATATAATCGTGGCCACATTTGATATTAAAGTAATGACTTTATCTTACAGTATATGAGTTGAAATCAGCAACATTATTAATAATAGTCCTATTGAATAAAATTAAGATTTATTTGCAGCACTATTTGTCCCTTGAGTACATATGCCTGTCAAAGTACAGTCAAAATATTGTGTTGTAACTCAATATGGCTTTTATGTGTTCTTAGCTATCGACAATATATTCAGTCAGGTTCATTTGTCATTCGTTTTCAATATATAACTTACTTTGAATTTTTTTTTTTAAAGAGCAATGGCTTTATTAGGAAAATAAAGATGACTAATGTATCTTAGTTGTGGGGTCTCAAAGTTCCTATCTTCATTTCCTGGGAAGACTAGACTCCTTTCTTTTCATCTTGGTTGCTCATTAAACACTAAGTTGAACATTCAGGGCCATCTACATTCATATTGTTCTTGCCTCAGATCTCACTTCACTCAAGCTGAAGTTGAACAAAGGCCTGAGTTTTTAACCTTTATTTATGTTAATGCAATGTTATTTCAGAGTCAAAACTGTCTAAGTCAAATCTAGAGATAGCTCAGTGTTCCATTCCTGTCAGCACACTGCTCCCTCCCCCATAAACTTTTTATTTATTTCTGTTTTTGAGGTAAGGTCTTGCTTTAGCCCAGGCTGAACTGGAATTCACTATACAGTCTCAGGCTGGCCTCGAACTCACAAATATCCTCCTATCTCTACCTCCCAAGTGCAGGGATTAAAGGTGTGGACCACCATACCTGTCCCTCACCCGTGTGTGTGTGTGTGTGTGTGTGTGTGTGTATTCCTTTTTGGTTCATCTAACTTGTTAGTGTCTCTTTTTCTAAAGGTCAGCAAATACAAATATATTTATATCCTCCCACACCCCTGCCCTTTTTATAGTAAATATTCCGTTATATTTTAATTATTTTTAGGGTAAATATTCTATTGAACTTTAAGAATGACTTAAAAAACAGTAAGGATGATACATGTAGTTCAGAAATACCGAAGCTTTGGAGAGATGAACACACACTTTGTTTTGAAACTGCTGCTTAAATGCGACCACTTTTCTAGAATCCCATTTTCCAAGAAGAATATTTATTTATTTTGAAAGCATGCATCCCTTGCCTGTCTCGGGTGCCAGGAAAGAAACTGACCCAATTTGGGGTGCTTCCCCATCCTTTAGCATCTATGTCCGGGGGCCAGACCAGTCCTGCAGCGGGCTGACCTTTCGGTGAGGGCGGTTCAGTGAATGGGGACACTCGTAGCTCGCCCCAGGCCCGCTCCTTCCAGAGACCCCGGCAGTCCTCCCAGCCGCTAGTGGTGTGTGTGTGTGTGTGTCTGTGTGTTTTGCTGGGAGCAGCGCGGAAATCTACCTGTTTCTGGTTTCTACCGGTACAAGCTGGGGGAGGCGGGGCTTGCGGGAGAGGCACCGCCTCCGCACCGCCCCCCGCGCCCGCCGCTCGCTCCCGCCCCGGCCCTCCAGTGTGGGCCGAGCAGGCTCCGCACTGCAGATGCCAGCCTGCCTCTCTAGCTCGGCGGTGCCCGCCGTGGCTCTCCGGTGCCCCTGACGCCCCCCCCCCCACTCCCAGCGCCCGCCGCGCGCGGAGACACAGAGCCGAGCCCCCGCGAGCGCGGCGTTCGGAGCCCCGGAGCCCTCGGAGGCGATGCGGCAGGACAAGCTGAGCGGCTCGCTGCGGCGCGGGGGGCGATGCCCGAAGCGGCAGGGCGGCGGCGGTGGCGGCGGCGGCGGCGTGGGCACCATCCTGAGCAATGTGCTCAAGAAGCGCAGCTGCATCTCGCGGACCGCGCCCCGCCTGCTCTGCACCCTGGAGCCGGGTGAGGAGCGGGGCGCCGGGCCGGGGTCGGCGGGCGCGGGAGGGCAGGCGCAGGCACCGCGCGGACCCGGAGCCCGGGCCCGACCCGCCCCGCGGCCTGTGGCGGGGAAGTGCAGGCGGCTGCCTGCTCCCCTATTGTGTGTGCTCCAGCCCCTGAAAGAGCCCGGGCTGGACCTCTGCGCTCCGGGGGAAGACAGCCACTGCGAGTCCTGCTCCCTGGGCTCAGGCGCTCCTGGGACGGGTCGCTGGGCTCCGGGTGGGGGCTGGCACCAGGTCCTTTGCGCAGCTCGGGGTCCCGGAGCGCGCCTGGCACTGCGAGCACAGGCCCCGTCTGCCTGCGGGCAGCCTGTGTTTACACACCCCTGTTTGTTTCTCCCGGCTGCACCGCCGCCGCCTGGCATCCTCGTCCCCGGGCGCTGTTTGGGGCAAGGGCAAGGGACGGAGGCAGACGCAGCCGGCAGCGGTGGCACCTGCTCGGGGCGCGCCTTCCTCCGGGCTCCGCTCCCTGCCCCCAGCGCCTCCCGAGACCTGCCGCCTCCCAACCCCGGGAGCTGATGCTCAGGCTCCGGGTCTCCAAGGGTGGATCGTGTCGCTGCATTTCTGAACCTCGTGGCTTCTTTGTTTTTCTCCCCTCGGAAGTGTCTAATTGCAGAGACTGTAGTATTTTATTCACCATCTTCTTTTACCCCTTGAACAAATCTCCTTCCCACGTTAAAAGTGTTTTGTATTTCTGAATCCGGAACAGCTGTGATTATCAGATGAAACACAAACCTCTTCTTATTCACTTAGGAGAAAAGAGGGTCAAAACGACCTGATTTAAGCCTTTGCACGCAGGTGGTGAATGATCATTTCTACTTAAAACCTGACTAATTTTCCCCGATTTTTCTTGATACATGTATATAATGTATCTTGATTATAGACTCCTCCCAGTATCTTCTCTCTCTGTCCCCCTTTGACTAAACCCCATCTTCTTCCCAACTATTGACTCACTTTGATCATGAGAAAATGGTTGTAGTTTTTGCTAACTCCAGGACTCCTGGCAGGTGCTTTGAAAAAGTCAAAGGGAAGTATCTGGCCGAACACACTGGGAATCCAGTGGTTTTAGAGCGGCAGGGAAAAGTTGGTGCAGGGCAGAATTCCTGGCCTTTGTTGGAATAAAGCAAGCGTCATGGTTTTGCATTTCTCCATTCAGCACCCCAGGTCTGGACAGCACCCTCACAGGAAAGTCCATTTCATAGTGTCTTAAATTACTGACCTAAGTGGAGATACTCTGGGGACCTTGGTATCAGCGCTGGGGCGGAGGTTCATGTAAACCATCTCTCAGAGATGAGAATCAGTGGAGCAGTTGGTAGACCAGTGTGCGTTATTTTTATGATCTTATAAACCCTGAGGGGGTTGTTCCGATCCACACTAATCCATAAGGAGTGGACGTTCCAGAGAAGTTTTCAGTATGTGCAGTCAGCATCTTCAAGGCAGCAAGATCTTTTGAGTTTGGCATCTTTTGGTCCTTGACTTTGTGTGCAATAAGTCTTTTTTTTTTTTTAGGCATTATCTCACTCTAGCTCCAGAGCTGGCCTCAAATTCACAGCAATCCTCCTACTTGGCTTCTCAAGTGCTGGGGTTACAGACATGTGCCCCACGCCCAGCAAGATTACTACTTCTTCTTTTTTTTTTTTTTTTTTTGGAGGTAGGGTCTCACTCTATCCCAGGCTGATCAGGAATTCACTATTGTAGTCTCCGGGTGGCCTTGAACTCATGGAAATCCTCCTGCCTCTGCCTCCCAAATGCTGGGATTAAAGGGGTGTGCCGCCATGCCTGGCTCAGTAAATCCTGTAAAAAAAATGGTTTAGCCAGATGTGGTGGCACTCCTGTAATCCCAGCACTTTCGAGGCAGAGGTAGGACGATGGCCTTGAGTTTGAGGTTACCCTGAGACTACATAGTAAATTCCAGGTCAGCCTGGGCTACAGCAATAAGCTACCTGGAAAAGCCAAAAAAAAAAAAAAAAAAAAGTAGTTTAAAGCCAGCTGCAGTGGAGCACACCTTTAATCCCAACACTTGAGAGGAGGCTGAGTTAGGATCACTGTGATTTCAAGGACAACCAGGGCTATAGAATGGGTTCCAGGCCAGCCTGGGCTAGAGTAAAATGCTGTCTTTAAAAAAAAAGTGGCTTAAAGCTGAGTGTGATGATGACTGTCAATCACAGTATGTGAGAGGCCGAGGCAGGAGCATCACAAGTTCAAGGCTAGGCTGACGTACGCAAAGAGTTCCAGGCCATCATGAGCTTCATAATGAAACCTTGTATTTAACAAACAAAAACCAAAAGCAAGTGACTTAAAAATGTCATTCATTGATTTTAGAAATTGTAAAAGAAGGATGTACAGTATTTTCAGGTTTTATGCAATTTAAGCAGAAATGAGAATTATGCAATTTCATTTTAATAACAGCACATAATTCTAATATGGAATTCTGAATAAAAGCCAAATATAAGCATTAAAACATTAGTTTTTTATGTACTTTCCTACTTATTTACTTTTGTTCCAGATTTTGGGTCCAAATCAAAGACGGTTAAAGTGATAGATTACTTGAGATTAGAATTCAGTTCTTTTTTTTTTTTGTTCCTTTGAGGTAGAGTCTCACTTTCGCCCAGGCTGACCTGAAATTCACTATGTAGTCTCAGGGTGGCCATGAATTCATGGTGATCCTCCTACTTCTGCCTCCTGAGTGCTGTGCACCACCATGCCTGGCTCTATTTTTTTTTTTTTTTTTTTTTTTTTTTTTGAGGTAGGGTTTTGCTTTAGCCCAGACTGGCTTGGAATTCACTATGTACTTTCAGGCTGGCTTCTCTCACAGGGACCCTCCCGAGTGCTGGAATTAAAGGCATGTACCTCCATACCTGGCCCTTAATCTTTTTTTTTTTTTTTTTTTTTTTTTTTTTTTTTTTTTTTGGTTGAATTCAGTCTATTCTTAACTCATACTCTGGAACTTAATATAAACACTTTCTTTCTTTCTTTCTTTTTTTGGGGGGGTGTTTGAGGTAGAGTCTCACTCTAGCTCAGGCTGACCTGGAACTCACTATGTAGTCTCAGGGTGGCCTTGAACTCACAGTGATCCTCCTACCTCTGCCTCCCAAGTGCTGGGATTAAAGGCGTGTGCCACCACGCCCAGCTCAACACGTTTTATCTTTATTGAATAAGTACATCAAAATTTACGTGAAATTTTCCAGATGGAATTGTGATGATGGGTCTTTCCATAAGGGGAAAAACGGATGGAGGATGTGGCTCAGTGACAGCACTTGCTTAGCATGTGCACGGTTGTGGACTGGATCCCAGCACTCCCACAACAAACCAAACAGAAGAGGTACACAGACATTTTAATCTTGCAGTGCTGGGGATCCAACTCAAGGTCATGTGCATGGCACAGAGTTGCTTGGCCTCCTTGACTAAAATTTAGTAAAAACATGTTTAAAAATTTTATAATCAGTAGAACTAAGTTTTTACTTTTGTTTGATGTAACAGTTTTTGTAAATAATGACTATTTACTTTTCCTTTAGGAGTTGATATGAAATTGAAGTTTACTCTTGAGCCATCTTTAGGTCAAAATGGCTTTCAGCAGGTAAATATTCTTAGCTTTTAATGTGCTTTTATTTTGGGCTACCTGGAAGAGTGCATTGATATATACATAGATTCTGAAAATGACAATGTTAAATATGTTTTGACACACAAAGGATGTCAAGGTTTTTTTGAAAATTAGTTTAAAATTTTTTTAAATAGTTTGGTACATTTTTAAAGTATTTTACTTATTTATTTTTATTTGCATTTATTCATTTATTTGACAGAGAAAGAGGGCGGGGGAAAGAGAAAGAATGAGCTCACCAGGGCCTCCAGCCACTGCAAACAAACTCCAGACACGTGTGCCAACCTTGTACATCTGGCTAACGTGGGTCCTGGGGAATCGCACCTGGGTCCTTTGGCTTTGCAGGTGCATGCCTTAACTGCTAAGCCATTCCTCCAGCCCAGTTTGGTATATTTTTTATATAAAATATTTTATTTTTATTTATTTATTTGAGAGGAAGAAAGAGGCAGAGAGCGAGCGAGAGAGAGAGAGAATGAGCTTGCCAGGGCCTTCAGCCATGGCAGACGAACTCCACATGGCTGCCTTGTTACATCTGACTTACATGGGTCCTGGGGAATTGAACCAAGGTCCTTTGGCTTTGCAGGCAAGCGCCTTAACTGCTAAGCCATCTCTCCAGCCCAAGTTTTAAAATTTTTAAGTAGCTTAAATGGTAGCAGATTTCTTTATGGCATTTTCATAAATGTTTTGTTTTGGTTGACCCCCCCCTCCTTCTCACTCCCCCTTCCTGACTCCTGTCCTTGCTTAAGCCCTTCCATCTTTAGTATTTCCCCTTCCACCTTCATACCATATATTACCCTCCCCACCTCGGAGTACCTTTGTAGCTCCCTGGCTTCTTCATACTCATCCACATAAATACCCACATATAAAAATTAGAAGCTGTGATCTGCATATGAGAGGGAACATGCAATATTTGTCTTTCTGAACCTGGGTTACATCAATATATTTCCAGTTCCATCCATTTTCCTTTAGACTTCACAGTTTCATTTTTCTTTATGCCTAAAGTTACTTTGTGTATAATGTACACATATTTTGGGCTTTAGTCAGAACTTCCCAACCACTGAGTGTGTACTTCGAATGGGTCACAGGTGTGTTTAGTGAGAGTGTTTGGTGTGGGGTGGTGGGGCAGTCTTAGTCCCCAGAACAGTAACTCTGGCTGAAAGAGGCTCCGGGTAGCTGCTGTGCTCCATTAATGCTCTCACACAGTGTGGGTGTCAGGATGGAGAGAAGGTTGCAGAGTGCTAACCCAGGTGCATGTTCTTGCTCCTCTGTGCCTCTTCTCTGTTCCCAGTGGTATGATGCTCTCAAAGCAGTTGCTCGACTCTCAACAGGGATCCCAAAGGAATGGAGGAGAAAGGTTAGTAGCTTCAGCGTGCTACAGTACAAAAAGACTGTTACTCTGTCATTGAAAATGTTTGGAAAAACCAAAAGTATATTCTTCATTCTTCACGTGTGCAGTAAGTAGTTATCACCCGTCTACGCCAGGTAGTGTTCTAGGTGGTCAGGATGCAGCACCGTAGAGCTTACAGCGTGTCAGATGGTGGTAAGAGCCACGAGTAAACATGAAGCCAAGAAAGAAACAAGGAGAGTGTGAGAGAATGGATACAAGGGAGTGCTGTTTTATTTTATTTTTTTTATCTTAGAGATAGCAAGAGAGAGAGGGAGGGAGGGAGGGAGGGAGAGAGAGAATGAGAATTGGTGTGCCAGGGCCTCCACCATTGAAATTGAACTCCAGGATGCTTGTGCCACCTAGTGGGCATGTGCAATCTTGTGCTTGCCTTGCCTTTGAAGTGTCTGGCTAATGTAGGATCTGGAGAGTCAGACATGGGTCCTTAGGATTCGCAGGAAGCGCCTTAACCGCTAAGCCATCTCTCCAGCCCAAGGAAGTGGAACTTTAAATAGAAGATGACATGTGAGTAGGGCCTCCAAGGAAGTGAGAAGTTGACTGTGCAGCTACCTTGGGGAAGACACCCCAGGTGGGAGCAGGTAGGGCCTATTCAGTTGAAAGCACAAGCCCAGGGTGTGGAGAGTGTATGTACTCGTGGGGTGGGAGGTAGTGTTGGCTGGAGCATGGAGAACAAGAGAGACTAACCAGAGAGAGGGGCACAGAGGCAGTATGCATGCTTAAGTCATGCCTGACTTCTAGGGCATAGGAGGACTGAGGCTCTTTGCCCAGCATTTGGAGGGGCTAGGAGAGTTTAGATTAGGGGAGTGATATGATCCAACTTACGTATCAAGTCAACTGTTCTGCCTACTGACTTGAGAATCTGAGAGGCAGTGCAGAAGCAAGGAGATGAGTAGAACACTTACAGTAATTCAGACCAGAGTTGGATCAGGGCTGTGGTGGTAAAGATGGAGAGAAAGGTCAGATGCTAGGTGTATTTTGAAGCCTGTGATGACATGAGAACCCATTTGATTGAATATAAGGCGTAAGAAGGACATGAAGGATGACCTCAGGAGTTTGGCCTAAGTGACTGCTAAGGTAGAACTAGTGTTCATATAGATGGGAACATATAGCTCTGTGTGTGTGTAATTGGGGTGATGGTACATGAAATAATTGGCTTTAGATTTGCTAAGATTGAAAAGTCTCTTACATACCTAACTCAAAAGTGTCAAGTGGGCATTTGGAGATGACGCTAATGCTCAGAGGTCTGGTTGGAGTTACTGCTGCTCCTGCTAAATAATGCTCAAATACTGAAACTTGCAATGTGCTCTCATGTTGCTAATTTATGAAATTAATCTTAATGCTATAATTTGAAGTTGAGGGTTCCTGAAAATAAATATTAAAATGGAAATTATAAAGTACATTTTTCAGAATTAGATTTCTTTTGGTAAGATAAAGAAATAAAGATATCCATTGACTTAAAAATGTTATTCCAGTACTTGCTTCAGCAGCACATATACTAAAATTGGAACGATACAGAGAAGATTAGCATGGCCCCTGTGCAAGGATAACACGCAAATTTGTGAAGCGTTTCATATATTTTTTTTAAATTTTATTTCTTTATTTGAGAGAGTGAGAGGGATAGACACACACACACACACACACACACACGCGCGCGCATGCACAGAGAGAGAGAGAGAGAGAGAGAGAATGAGAATGGGTGTACCAGGACCTCCAGCCACTGCAACCGAACTCCAGATGCATGCACCACCTTGTGCATCTGGCTTACGTAGGTCCTGGGGAATTGAACCTGGTCCTTTGGCTTTCTAGGCAAATGTCTTAACTGCTAAGCCATTTCTTCAGCCCCCCCCCTTTTTTTTTGAGGTAGGTTTCACCCTAGCCCAGGCTGACCTGGAATTTCCTATCTAGTCTCAGGGTGGCCTCAAACTCATGGAGCTCCTCCTACCTCTGCCTCTCAAGTACTGGGATTAAAGGCGTGCGCCACCATGCCTGGCTCTTATTTGTTTTTTAAAGAAGTAAAAACATATTATGTATTATGGTGGTGCATGAATTCCAAGTCAGCCTGGGTTACAGCAAGACTGTACCTCAAAAAACAAGGAATTAAAAAGTATTCCTTATGGGAGCCGACCTCAGATTTGTACGTGTGGGGGTGGGGTAAGACAGAGGCCCCTTATGGTGAAAAAGCATAGAGAACAATCTAGAACTCACCAAAACAAGCTGGTAGAATTATACAGCTACCTTAACAAACTGAAATAAGATGTGAAAAAAAAAAACTGTGTGTGTTTAACAGTATCCCTAATGATTGGATTGTTACTTAGCAAGTAGTAGCAACCGTAAGTGTTTATTGCAAGAGTAAACAAAGGGTCCTACAGGGTGCAATTTGGTAAATACATTTGATAAGTTTCTTGTAGATCTCCATGTATGAGAAACATCTGCATTGGAGCAGTTCCCATTTTGCTGCTGAAAGCATACCAGTTTTCTAATGAAAATGAAGCAACATATTCCAGTTACCAATCTCATTTCTGCAATATTTTAGGTTTGGTTGACCTTGGCAGATCATTATTTGCACAGCATAGCTATTGACTGGGACAAAACTATGCGTTTCACTTTCAACGAGAGGAGTAATCCAGATGATGATTCAATGGGAATTCAGATAGTCAAGGTAAGGCCCCTGACCTTGGCCTGTTGTTCTGATGTAGAAACAAAGACGCTAAGAACCAAATGTTTCATAGACAGAGGACAAAATGGTCTATACTTTGTGGTCCGAATGTCTACAATTTTCTTCTCCTCATTTTAGTAGTTAGTAGCTCCACCCCCTTTAGTTAATAGCTTTTGTATAGGTAAGTTTGATTTTGTCTTGTGGTCATAAACTTAAATGTTTCCAGTAAGGAGAAAATGTTTGTGAATGATCTTCCATTTAAATTCAGTTGATTTATTTATTTTTATTTTTTGTTTATTTTTATTTATTTATTTGAGAGAGACAGAGAAAGAGGTGGGGGGGGGGGTCACGCCAGGGCCTCCAGCTACTGCAAATGAACTCCGGACGCGTGCGCCCCCTTGTGCATCTGGCTAATGTGGGTCCTTTGGAATCAAGCCACCAACCAGGGTCCTTAGGCTTCACAGGCAAGCGCTTAACCACTAAACCATCTCTCCAGCCCAAGGAGATTGAAATCCCCCCTCCTTTCCCCTTCTTTAGCATCTCAGGCCTGCCAACTGGATTTTTACATAAGTCATTGACTGAGAAATTTAAAGTTAAGTATATTTTGTATTAGAGGCATTCAGTCGATCTTAGGGCCTTTGATAGTTTAACTGTTAATTTAGAGGCGTGTTGGCTCATGGATCTACTTTAAACAAACCAGATGTTTGAGGGTTCAAACCAGCTGTGGAGGCAGCTGTAGTTTGCACACCTGCGTCACAATAGCTGGGGAAAGCCTGGTGCTAAAAGCCAAGGATGCTGATTACATTTGGTACCAGAATAATCCTCTTACATAAGGCTTGGCCGCGCGGTTTTGGAATCCACATGAGTGCATTACAATATGATGCTAAGCTGGGATTTTCAAAGAAGGCTGTTACATCTACATTTTGGCCACCACAAGATGGCTAATGGGTTGTCATATCTTATATACTTTTTTTTCAGGAAGAAGAACTAACTTAAGTGAACTACTTTTTGGTCTAAGTTGGTCTGTTCTAGACAAATGCTATAAAAAAATCATGGTATTTCACATTGCATACTAAAACCTTTTGCATTTCTACATTTTAATTCTTTATTTGGAACTTTGGAATAGGTTTCATAGAGATAAGTATTTCATATTTGAAATACTCTCTTTCTGTTTAATGTGAGTTAAGCCAATGCACATTTTATAATCATGTTATTAAAAGGATCTTTTATTTTCTCATTGAAGCAAATGTTATGCCAGTATAATGACTTTAGCTCCTGAAAACCATGGTCTCTGCTTGGTAATTAAATTGTAGATCTTAGCACCATGACATTAAAGTGGAGCAACTGTTTTTGTCTTGCTGACACAAATTTATAAAACATAGAATGCATAGAATGACTTTGATGTCTGTTTATGATACATAAATGAGGCATTGAAGTTTTTGCTGTTTTGATTATATTCTTTAATTTTACGGCTTTGCTAACTAACTATTATACCATATTTTAAATATTTTTATTTATTTGTGAGCGGAGAGAGAGAGAGAGAAAGAGAGAGACACGCACACACACACACACACACACACACACACACAATGAAAATAAGTAAGTGGGCATGCCAGGGCCACTTGTCGTTGCAAGTTCCAGTTTTATGTGCCACTTTTTTTGAGCACCTAGCTTTACATGGGCACTGGATAATCGAACCCAGGCTGGCAGGCTTTACAAGTAAGTACCTTTAACTGCTGAGCCCTTATGCCATATTTTATAGAAGCAATTAATTGTAGCATCAATTATGCATGTGTTGAAATGACAACTATATAAATAAATATATATATAAGTATATATTATATAAGTATGAAATATATAAATAAATACATACATATAAATATGTATGCCTGATTTTTATTTATTTATATATGTGAATGATTGTGTGTGTATATATATATGTATGTATATATATACACTCACACACACACACACACACACGCATATATATATTCTTTTTTTTGTTTGTTTTTTTTGTTTGTTTTTTCAAGGCAGGATCTCTGTTGCAGTCAGGTTTGCATTGCCAGCAGAAACCAAGAGGAACTTGTGGGAGAAAGGTTTATATTGGCTTACAGGCTGGAGGGGAAGCTCCATGATGGCAGGGGAAAACAATGGCATGACCAGAGGGTGGACATCACTCACTGGCCCACATAAGTTGGACAACAGGAACAGAAGAGTGTGCCAAACACTGGCATGGGGAAGCTGGCTATAACCCCCATAAGCCCGCCCCCAACAATACACTACCTCCAGGAGGCTTTAATTTCCAATTGCCTCAGCTGGGGAACCTAGCATTCAGAACACCTAAGTTTATGGGGGAAACCTGAATCAAACTGCCATAGTCTCGCTCTAGCCCAGACTGACCTTTAATTCACTCTGTAGTCTCAGTCTGAACTCACAGCAATTCACCTACCTCTGCCTCCCAAGTGCTGAGATTAAAGGCGTATGCACCAATGCCCGGCTTCCTAATAAATATTTTTAAAACAAACTCGATTTATATTCAATTTATATGAAGTTATAATGTAGTTTTGTTATTTGAGTAGCTTTTTGTGTTAATCTTGGATGCATGATAAGGAAAATTTGCTTGACTGAAATTTCCCTTCTAGGGCTGGAGAGATGGCTTAGCAGTTAAGGCACTTGCCTACAAAGTCTAAGGACCCAGGTTTGATTCGCCAGAGCCCATGTAAGCCAGATGAACATGGTGGCACTTGTGTCTGAAGTTTGTTTGCAATGGCTAGAGGCCCCGGAGTGCCCCCTTCTCTCTCTCCAATAAATAAATAAATAAAAATAAAAAATATTGCTGGGCGTGGTGGCACACGCCTTTAATTCCAGCATTTGGGAGGCAGGGGTAGGAAGATCACTGTGAGTTCAAGGCCACCCTGAGAATACAGAGTGAATTCCAGGTCAGCCTGGTCTAGAGTGAGACCCTACCTAGAGCCCCCCCTCCCCAAAAAAGTAAAATTCTCTTTCTAATGTTCTCTTGGACCACATATTAGAAAGTAGTAGGAAATGGCTGGAGAGATGGCTTAGTGGTTAAACGCTTGCCTGTGAAGCCTAAGGACCTGGTTTGAGGCTTGATTCCCCAGGACCCACATTAGCCAGATGCACAAGGGGGCACACACTTCTGGAGTTCGTTTGTAGTGGCTGAAGGCCCTGGCATGCCCCCCCCCTTCTGTGCCTCTTTCTCTCTCTCTCTCTCTCTCTCACTCTCAAAGAAATAAATAAAAATAAACAACAAAAAAAAAGAAAGTCGTAGGGAAAAGCAAATTTAAAAGAATGTTTTGGGTCATGTGTATAAATTGCATGTACATTTTTTGAGTACCACATTTATAATGCTATATATATATTTTAACTTTTGAAAAAATTGTTGAAATTTATACAGTCCCCTCCCCCCAAGTCCCCATTGTCCCTATCCCCATCTACTGTACCCCTTTTCTTTTCAAGTATACCCTCTTCTATTTTGATGTCTCTATCCTCCTCCATCATCCATGACAACATGTTGTTGGGTCTTGTGCAAGCAACGACAGCCATTGTCAGGTCATGAATGCAAGGATCACTTTGTGTTTGGAAGACAGGACTCCAAAGCACTCCTCCCCATCCTTCTGCTCTTATATTCTTTCACTTCTTTCAGAATGGTCCCTGAGCCTTGGAGGGTGTGTCAAAGATGTCTCATTCAGTGCTGAACATTCACCTGTCACTTCTTAGCACTTTGACAAGTTTCGAGTCTAGCTAGTAGTCACCACCATCTGAAAAGAGAAACCGCACTATTACAAGTGCATGCACATTTTTAAAAACTAAAATCCATGCTTGTAAAGGTAAAAGTGAGGTAAAGAAATAAGATAGCTGTTTTTGAAGGGAGTATTAGGAGTTACACTAATTAACTTGTAGTCCCTGTGACGTAGCTGTGGCAAAATACCTGAGAAAGTCAAACTTAAATGAAGGAAAGATTCATTTTGGCTCGCAGTTTGAGAGGTTTCAGATCATGGTTGCTCTACCCCGTTGCTTTGGACCTGTGGAGAGGTAGGGTACCATGGTGGGAAGTGTGTGGTGGGGCAAAGCCACTCACCTCATGGAGTCAGGAAGCAGAAAGAGGGAGGAGAGCCCAGGGCGTCAGTAGCCCCTCCCAAGTCCGTGCTCCCAGTGACCTCACTTCCTCTAGACTCTAGCTCCTGGATGTTGCACTGCCTCCCAGTAGCATTATAGGTTGGTGACTGCCTTTAACACATGGCCTTTGAGGGACATTTATACACAAATGACAACAGGAGGGATTTAAAAACGGTTGATTTCTCTTACCTTCCTAGGATCTTCACCGTACAGGCTGCAGTTCCTATTGTGGCCAAGAAGCTGAGCAGGACAGGGTCGTACTAAAGCGGGTGCTGCTGGCGTATGCCCGATGGAACAAGAATGTTGGGTACTGTCAAGGTTTCAACATCCTGGCCGCTCTGATTCTGGAAGTGGTGGAAGGCAACGAAGGAGATGCACTGAAAGTGAGTCTCAGTGTTTTTAAAAAATATTTTATTTTTATTTATTTATTTGAGAGAAAGAGGCAGAGACCATGCGCGTGTGCGAGAGAGAGCGGGGGGGGGGGGGAGAGGGAGAGAAAGGAGAGAGGGAGAGAGAGAATGGGCACACCAGGCCCTTCAGCCACTGCAAACGAACTCCACATGCGTGTGCCCCCTTGTGCATCTGACCTATGTGGGTCCTGGGGAGTCGAACCTGGGTCCTTTGGCTTTGCAGGCAAGCACCTTAACCACTAAGCCATCTCTCCAGCCCGAGTCTCAGGTTTTCGACCAAGACAGCTGAAATTCTTTGTCAGTGTAATGGGAATGGGAACTTAGTCTTCTCTGATCCCTGTCCCCTTTCTAATACCATGGCGATTCCCTGTAATAGCATTTTCCCCAAGTTAAAGCCATGTCAAGTCACAGACTGATGTTGCTGCCACCTGTGAAGTAAATGAACATTTTCATTCTCATTTACGAGACATCTTCTTTTAAAAGGAAGTTAAATAATGATGATGTTAACTGTCCATTTTTGTGTAGTTAGATGTTGTGCTACTGAGCCAGACTCCCAAATCGTTCATTTTTTTGTGTGTATAACAAATTAGGTATTTTAGACAGCATGCATATATTACTTCACAGTTTCTTTGGATCTGGACTGTGGGCACAGCTTAGCCAGCTCAAGAGCACTTCACGTGGCATTCATGGTGGTGACTGCTGTGTTCTCATCTGAAGGCTCAAACGGAGCCAGCCTTTGCCAAGCTGCTCTTGTGGTTGTTGGCTGGGTTTAATTCCTCGCAGGCTGTTGAACTGACAAGCCGCAGATGTTTGCCAGTGGTTGGCTGGAGGCCATATAGTTGCTTGCCATGTAAGGCACTTCCGTCTCAGCCTGAGAGTGGCCAAGGAAGAAGAGTTTTAAGTTACAGATTTGTAACCAAATGCCAGGTGTGGTAGCCACTATTTTCCCATGTTCTAGACATTCCAAGTCGTCACCAGGCCCAGTTCGCGACCAAGGGGAAGGATAAAGTGTGACTGCCAGGCGTGGGGTTGTAGCTCAGTTGGTAGAGTGCTTGCCTGGCATGCATGAAGCCTTGTGTTTGATCCCTAGTTCTGCATGAAGCAGGTGTGCTGAGGGTATTTGCATCAAGAAGGTTTTGGAAGTAAATTAAATCATTATCTCTTGATCTCTGATGGTTTGGGCCTTTGTTAGTTCAAAGCAGCACTGGAAACACTGAATGAACACTAGCAGTGTGAGCTCACAGTTCTCAGTATGAATCAGTGAGTCACCACAAACAGAGCCACACGAGACGTGAAGCCTTTGAAGGTGGAGGGTGGCCTCTGCTTTCTTTGCTTAGGGCAGTGTGGGTTGCCAATTCATGGTTGAACCTTTGAACCACTGGTGATTGCAGTGTTTGTGATGTGTGAGATTAAATCTTTGTTTTCAAGATCCCCTCTCCCCGTTTGACCATGGCAAACACCTCAGTGATATTCAGTCTCTCTGACTAACATGGCATGGAAAAATAAATGTTCCTCCTGGTTTTATACCCACAAGGGTGGACTTAATTATAACCCTCCTGGCATGGCCCCAACTAGTGTTCGCCCTTTTACGGTTTCCATTTGTGCATCTAAGGAAACAGCTTTGAGGACACTTGTTCATCAAATAGGTGAGGGTGGGGGAGAGAGAAAGCAGTGACAAGTAACATATATGACTTTAAGACATTTTAAATTAAGTAATTGTATTTTTTCAGGCTATCAGCTTTAGTCTTTTTTTTTTATCAGATGTAATTTGTATGGTGATACAATGAGAATTATTCTGATGGAAAGTTGCAATAAGTGATTCAGGTTGGGGTAGGAGGGTGTAGTTTAGGCAAAGTGTATACATGCCAGTCAGTGATAACCTGAGAAATTAAAATCACTCATTTTAAAGCTGGATGGGAGCCAGGTGTGGTGGCATGTACCTGTGATCTCAGCATACTGGGAAGTGGAGGCAGGAGATCAGCAATTCAAGGCTAGCCTCAGCTACATAGCAAGTTCAAGGTCAATCTGGGTTACATGTGATCCTGTTTCAAACCAAACCAAACCAAACCAAACTCAAACAAAAGACTTGAACACAAAACCAAAATGAACCAACACAACAGAAAAGAAAGAAAGAAAGAAAGAAAGAAAACGAGCCCAACAGCATGCAATGAGATACCCCAGTTCCCCATCGACATTTGAGAATGTGGGTATCTATCTGGTGTTCAGATATTGAACTTGCAGAGGATGGCTGTGCTCATAAAGAAATCTTTCCCGGTCCCCAGGAGATTATCCAGTGTCTGGTTTTCACTGCAGCCTTTGTAGATTCTCCCAGTTGAAAGTATTAGTGAAATACTTAGAATTAATGGCCCATGTTCCCAGTTTCTTAGCCCTTAGAGTTTTCCTCTACTTTGCTTCTAAGTATCTGTTAAAAATCAGAATCTCAGGGGTGGGGAAGATTGCTCAGTGGTTAAAGGCACTTGCTTGTAAAGCTTGCCACTCAGGGTTCAATTTCCAAGTCACCCACATAAAGCCAAATGCAACAAGTGGTGTAAGCATCTGGTGTTTGTTTGCAGTGGCAAAAGACCGTGGCATGCCCATATTCATATTCTCTCTCTTTACTATACTCACACAAATAAATGAAAAATTATGTAAAAAATCAGATGCTTTCCCATTATTATTTTTTTATTTTACTCATTCATGGGTGGAGTGAGGTTATCTTTTTTCTTTTAGCATCAGAGTCTGTGATGATTGTAGACTGAGAATGTTACTGTATCACAAAATAACTGGCATAATTGAAGGATTACTTGTTTTTCTTGGAGCTTCAAGGGAATCTAAGGTTTTGAAAATTATTTTTATTTATTATCTATTTTCAAGGAGGGGGGAAGATTAGGCACACCAGGGTCTCATGCCATTGCAAAGGAACTCCAGATGCATGCACTACTTTGTATATCTGGCTTTCTTTACATGGATTTTGGGGAATTGAACCCAGGCCATTCAACTTTTTAAGCAAGTGCCTTTAACTGGTGAGCCATCTTTTCAGCTCAGGAATCCTTTTTTTTTTTTTTTTTTTTTTAGATAAAGTGTAAATGTTAGGGCTGAAGCTGTAGCTCGAGGGCAGAATTCCTTTAAAAAAATTTTTTTTTGATTATTTTTATTTATTTATTTGAGAGCAACAGAGGGAGGAAGAGGCAGAGCGAGGGGGAGAGAGAGAGAGAGGGAGGGAGGGAGAGAATGGGCGCACCAGGGCCTCCAGCCACTGCAGACGAACTCCAGACGTGTGCGCCCCTTTGTGCATCTGGCTAATGTGGGTCCTGGGGAATCGAGCCTCGAACCGGGGTCCTTAGGCTTCAGAGGCAAGCGCTTAACTGCTAAGGCATATCTCCAGTCCAAGGGCAGAATTCTTGCTTTGCATGTGGAAGGCCTTGGGTTGTTCCCCACCACCCCCAGTCCTCCAAAAACAAAAATGTATTTTTGTTAGTATTACATAACTTATCCTTAGGTGAAAAGTACCATAATGCACAGATAGTTACATTTCCCTTCACTGTCCTATATAAATCCCCTCTTGCTGGTCTGGGCTCTGCTGGATTTCTACCAGGGTCCTTGGCCTTGCTGGGATCTGCTCTTCCCTCCCTCCACAGGACCTGGGCAGCATCCTTTACCTGTGGCAGAGTCTCTGCTTCCCAGGAACTATGTGTACCTAGTTAACCCTATCCTAACATAACATGGCCGTGACCCCTGGGCCTGCCCATCCTGGACCAAAGACCATAGAAGGGCCTTCTTAGTGGTCTGCCCTCACATACAGAGCTAAGCTCTGGAAAGTAAATGTTATAAAACACAAGTGAGGGGGAAACGGACAGTTGGCAAGGCTAGAGTTTGATTCCCTAGTACCTATATAAGCCAGATGCACAAAGTGGCGCATGCGTCTGGAGTTTGTTTGCAGTGGCTAGGGGCCCTGTACTCTCATTCTCTCCCTCCCTCCCCTGTCTCTTTCTATCTCATCAATCAATCAATAAATAAATAAAATATAAAAAATAATAAATGTGAAACAGCTACTTCCCTAACATATAGAGCCAGCTAGGATTTTGTTCTGATGCTGTGGGCAACCAGCTGGTTTTTCATACACGGAGCTGCAAGCTGACTGGGGCAAGACTGTGGATCCACGCACAGAACTCATGCTGTGCTTTCTCGGGTCATTCTAGTGGTTCTTTACATTTTAGAAAAGCTCCACAAGTAGAACCACCAGAATGACAGTCACTTGAAGAACTTGCGGCAATGTTATGAGAAAACTGTTGACTTTAAGCAGTATGGTGGTTCAAACAAAACCTAGCTGTGTTTTCTCAGGAAAGGAGGACAAAGGGCCAATATCCGTTGCTGTAATAACCCAGGCTGAGGGTAAGAGCGTCTCAAGGCCTGCCTCAGGGTGGGTGTTTTATGACAGCCCCACTTTTGGGTTTCATATGGAGGTTGTAAAACTGCTGACATCATGGAATCGATGCTGAGGCTTCTGCTGGGTGCTGGAGGAACACTCTCTCGTTCCTCAGAGAGGCTGAGGGTTGTGTAACCACCACTACGTAAGGGGTGAACTCAGGTCTGGCAGCCCATTTGGAAATCTCAGAGTGCAGTAGACTTTGGGTCTGAGTTACTTCAATAATTATGCTGCCTGTTCCTTATACAGAGAGTAGGTGAGCCTTGGAAATCTGGGACATTCGGTGCTGGCACATTGAAAGGACAGTGTGCTTTGGCCAGATGCATATTATCAATTTGAATGTGTTCTTATTTTGGGCATGTTGGGATCCTGGCTGTTCTGAGGCAGTCTTGTTATCTTTGCAGATTATGATTTATCTGATCGATAAGGTACTTCCTGAAAGCTATTTTGTCGATAATCTGCGGGCTCTGTCTGTGGATATGGCTGTTTTCAGGGACCTCTTGAGAATGCAGCTCCCCGAGCTATCTCAGCACCTGGACACTCTTCAGAGAACAGCAAACAAGGAGAGCGGAGGTAATGATGACTCAGTGCTGTTACACCCTCGAGAATATTCTGCTTCTCTGATTCTGCTCTACCTCTGAGCTTAAGTGATCAGGTACCTCTGTTTTTAGAGTTTGGTGCAATTAAATACTTACCTTTCCAGAGAGCGAGAAAACAAAACCAAAAGTGTTTGGGATCATATGTTGAACCTTTGACTAGCCATGTGTGGGGAGTGGTTGAGAGACTAGCACTGCATTGGCACCAGATCAGCAACTGGCAGGACATGTCGTACTCTAGATAAAGAATGGTGTATTCTTACTATAGTAAGAGAGGTCTGACTCTTAGTTAAACTGCTCTAAGCTGGCACTAGAGCTTTAAGGAATTCTTTAAAACCGATCCACAGGTACAGTTTAGCTGACAGAGGTGTCCAGTCTGGACATTGATGCATGCTGATATTTACGAATGTGTTGGGCCATATTCATAGCTGTCCTGAGGTGCATGTGGCCCATGGGCCTCAGGTAGGACACACACCTGAGTCGCATAAAACTGACTTCCTTAGAAGCATTGAGGTTATAGGAGAGTAGCTATGAGAGTCACTGCTACCTGCTGGGCAGCATCCACCTTGTGGAAATACATTGGCTAAGTCACTATAAATATACCTGCTGCATACACTTCTCCAGCTGTTCTCTAGACACCAGAAAGGACAGCCAGGAGTTTGCTTGTTTCCTATCCTGACTGCCAGTCCCTGTCGTAGACTGTGCTTACAGTCTAGTCTGGACCACGCACTTACATATGGGGACACAGGTCAGAGGAGTAACTCAGTGGCAAGGTGCTTGTCTAACGTGTGCAGGGCTCTGAGTTTGAGCTTTAGCACAAACCCTTCTCACCAAAACATATGGGGACATATTAAGTGATGATTATTATTGCTATTATTATTTTGCTTTAGAGGGACAGAGAAAAGAGAGAAAACTGGCACACCAGGGCCTCAGCCACTACAATTGAACTTCAGATGCTTGCACCACCTAGTGGGCATGTGCAACCTTGCACTTGCTTCACCTTTGTGCATTTGGCTTATGTGGGATCTGTAGAGTAGAACATGGGTCCTTAGACTTCATAGGCAAGCGCCTTAACCTCTAAGCCATCTCTCCAGCCTGATTATTGTTGATTTTCAGACAGGGTCTTACTGTGTAGCTCAGATTAGCTTTGAACTAATAGTGATTCTTTTGCTCCAGCCTTCTAGTGCTGGAATTACAAACATGAGCTACCCATACTCAATTATATTAAAGTTTAGATTAAAATAGAAACTATATTAAATTGAAGCTTTAATTATTGATTCAAATATACTAGTGACAGTTGGGTGTCTCTTCAGCACTTAAATAATTTTCTGATTTAATTCAAGTTGCAGTGTAGCCATGTGATTTCCTGAATCTCACGATGCTTCCAGATGGACTCGTCTTGCCTGTGTTCTCATCAGTCAGACATGGGAGCTTAAACTACATATTTTTCAAGTTCCTTACACCTCACTATGAGGAATTACCTTAGGTTCTTGTCTCTGAGCAAATACTTGTTCACAGTTAAGGAGGAAGAAAATGCGTGAATTGAAACCTCCCTGCTTACACTTGTCAGTTTCATGTTGCCGGGAAGAACATCCAAACCAGACACAGTTTAGGGGAGGAAGGGATTTATTTCAAGATTACAGATCCATGGATGTTCCATCAATGGTGGAAGAAGCTGGCTCCCTTTTACAGATTCAAGCATCCAACAAGCACCAGAAAAGAAGCAAGCAGCAGGGACTCGCCAGAGCTCACTCTGCTCTCCACACCTTTGGGATAAAATTCAGATCCAGTCCCAGTGACCCCTTGGGGCTGGACTCTGGAATATACCCCCAGTGACACCTCTTCCAATCAGTGGCTGGAGATCTAAGTTACAAGCTTTAATAAAACACCTGAGAGCCAGATGTGGTGGCACATGCCGTTAATCCCAGCACTCGGGAAGCAGAGGTAGGAGGATCACCATGAGTTCGAGGCCACCCTGAGACTGCATAGTGAATTCCAGGTCAGCCTGGACTAGAGTGAGACCCTACCTCGAAAAACCAAAAAAAAACCAAAAACATCTGAGTCTATGGGGGACACACATTCAAACTACCACAGTAACTGTACTATACTAACTGTGGTTGAAAGGATACGTCTTAAGATTGAAAATTTTATATTTCATTAGTTACGACATATTTATGGTCACCAGAAATGAGTGGGAGGACTATAATATGTTCAGTGCACTCAAATTTCAAAATACATTGAATCCAAGATCTATCTTTCAAGCTGTATAGTTTACTTCAAATATTTTTATTTTATTTTATTTATTATTACTTATCTGCAAGCAGAGAGAGAGTGAGCATGGGTGCATCAGAGCCTCCAGCCACCGCAAACAAACTCCAGATACATGCACCACTTTGTATCTGGCTTTATGTGGGTACTGGGGTATTGAACCAGGGTTGTTAGGCTATACAGACAAGTGCGTTAACCACTGAGCGATCTCTCCAGCCTCCAGTTCAAATGCTTAAAAATTTTTTTCTTTAAAAATATTTTATTTTAGAGAGAAAGAGAGAGAGAGTTTGCACACCAGGGCCTCTGCCACTGCAATCAAACTGCAGGTGCTTGTACCACCAAGTGGGCATGTGTGACCCTGCATTTGCCTCACCTTTGTGTGTCTGGCTTATGTGGGATCTGAAGTGTCAAACCTTGGTCCTTAGGCTTTCAGGCAAACTCCTTAGCCTCTAAGCCATCCCTTCAGCCCCAGTTGAAATATTTTTAAATTTAATGTTGTTCACTATGTAAATATTTTGGGATTTTCCAGTTAACTTTCTATTGTAGTTAAACTAGTGATTTCTAGTATATAACTATAGTTTATAGAATTATATAATTTAAGAAGTGGCTAATTTATAATGAACAAGTTATTCACTTGCATTTGAATAAAAATGGATACTGTAAGATTTTGGAAATCTGATTTATTTTTTAATGAGAGAGAAAATTGGCACGCCAGAGCCTCCAGCCACTGCAGTTGAACTCCAGATACATGTGTCATCTTGTGCGCATGTGAAACCTTGTGTACTTGCATCACCTTGTGCATCTGGCTTTTGTGGGATTTGGAGAGTCAAACATGGGTCCTTAGGTTTTGCAGGCAAGCACCTTAGAGCCATCTCTCTAGCCTGGTTTTTTAAATTTTAGTTATTTATTTGAGAGAGAGAGGGGATGAGTGGGTGTACCAGGAACTCTAGCCACTGCAGACAAACTCCAGACACATGCACCACCTTGTGCATGTGGCTTATGTGGGTACTGGGGAATCGAACATGGGTTCTTAGGCTTCACAGGCAAGTTCCTTAACTGCTAAGCCATCTCTGCAGTCCCCTGGTGTTTGTTTTTGAGAAGCTAAATATATATATATATTTATTTATATTTATATATATATATATACATACACACACAAATACATATATATTAACAATGCTTTTGTTTTGGTGAGGATACTTCCTCTTTAAATTAAGGTTTTTTTTTATGAGAGACAGAGAGCAAGAGAGAGAATTGGTGCACCAGGGACTCTAGCCACTGTAATCAAACTCCAGACATATGAGCCATGTTGTGCACATGTGCACCTTGTGCGCTTGCATTATCTTGTGCGTCTGGCTTATGTGGGATCTGGAGAGTTGAACATGGGTCCTTAGGCTTTATAGACAAATGCCTTAACTGCTAAGACATTTCTCCAACCATCCTCTTTAATTTTTAGCACCCTTGAATAAGCAGGGCCAGAGGAAGTTTAAGATTTCTGAATTATGATAAAAAAATGTTAGGCTTGTATTATAGAGCTTTCTATTAAAAACACCCATGTTCTTCCAGAAGAATAGGAGGGAGAAAAGGAGGAAAGAAACAGCTTCAAGAGTTATGAAGGGCTGGAGAGATGGCTTTAGTGGTTAAGGCATTTGCTTGCAAAGCCAAAGGACCCAGGTTCGATTCCCCAAGACCCACATAGGCCAGATGCACAAGGTGGTGCATGCATCTAGAGTTTGTTTGCAGCAGCTGAAGGCCATGAGCAGCCATATTCTCTCTCTGCCTCTTTCTCCCTTTCAAATAAATAAAGTTTGTTAAAAAAAAAAAGAGTTATGAAGATGAGGCTGGAGAGATGGCTTAGTGGTTAAGGTACTTGCCTGCAATCTAAGGACCCAGGTTCGATTGCCCATTACGCACATAAAGCCAGAAGCACAAGGTGGTGCATGCATCTGGAATTAGTTTGCTTTGGATAGATGCCCTGTTGCACCCATGCTTTCTATGTCTCTCTCTCTGCTTGCAAATAAAAAAAATATAAAACAACAACAACAACAAAAAGAGTTATGAAGAAAGGTGGGTATGGTGGCACACACCTTTGATCCTAGCACTTGTGAAATTGAGGTGTACAAGGATTGCCATGAGTTCGAGGTCAGCCTGGGCTAAAATGAGACCCTGCCTTGAAAAACCAACCAACCAACCACAGCAGAAAGCATTATGAAGAGGAAAGCAAGGAAAGATACCAACTTGGGCGGTAGTGGAGGAGTTGTGTATCTTGCAGATCATCAGTTCTGAAGGAAGGTGTCTGTCTCATTTCAGGTGGATATGAACCTCCACTGACCAACGTCTTCACCATGCAGTGGTTTCTGACACTCTTTGCCACATGTCTGCCTAACCACACAGTTCTAAAGATCTGGGATTCTGTCTTCTTTGAAGGCTCAGAAATCATCCTGAGGGTATCACTTGCCATCTGGGCAAAATTGGGAGAGTAAGTGACATTCCTTTTCTGGTCTGTGGTGTTGAGGGCTGTAGGCTTTTAAGATCAAAGCACTGACACTTAAGTGTGAAGAAAAGAGAACGCTGTGAGCTTTGTGGATTTGCTTCGGCCTCTGGCTAGCTCCCCCGCCCTCTCTTGGTTGTCTGGGCAGTTGGCATCTATTTCAGAGGAGTGGGTTTCTTCTCGCGTTTGGAGTTGCCCCTCCTCCTCACTGTCCGGTTCCCTCCTTGTTAGCATTTCTCTGGACACTCCTTTCGAAGGAAGAGAGGAAGACTCAGATGAAGAAGAAACTGGAAATACTGGAGAGATGTAGATGAATTTGATGGCCCATACCACAGTTTAGATCATTTATTTATTTATTTAACCTTTTTGGAGACAGGGTCTTGTGTAGGCTAGGCTATCCTTGTGAGAATAACCCTGAACTGCTGATCCTTGTGCTGGGATTCCAGACCACCGCGCTTGGCTCTTGGATTACTTATGTTATTATTATTTTTTGTTCTGCCTTTCAGGGCTTAGATGAGATAAACTACAAAGTGTACAAAGGTGCTTGTGCCCAGTCAGTAATGGAATGTATGGAACGCCTTTTTTTTCCATGAAGAATTATTTCTGTGTTGAAATCTGTTTTTTTGGGAACATATTACCAAATAAGGTTTACTTATACTCTTCACTAGTAGCAGGGCTGAAAACGACAGTGTGCTCCCATTCAACTCTAAACGTGACTTGTACAATAACTTTGTATGTTTTGGGCAATGGAAGAAATAGCTGTTAGGCTAACTTCAGGAGAGACACTTCCCGAGAAGGCAGTTGTCTTTCTCTAGTGCTCTTCTACTTTTCTTCCTTGAGACAAAGTCTCTTACTGAGCCCTGCACTCTGGGTTTTTCAATCAGACTGACAAGCCCTAGTGATTCTCTGGTCCCTCCCACTCCCACTGGGGTTACAGGCTTGCATGACCATGGCCTAGCTTTTTATGTGGAGCCTATGGAATTGAGCTGACCCACTGAGCCATCTCCCAGTCCCATAATTATCCATCTTTTGATCATGCCATCTGTGAGGGGCAAGGAAACTCCACCAACGTACATCAAGTGCTGACCATGCCTGTAATTGTTAGGCAGTTGGAGCACGTTGGCTCTGTTCTCTCAAAAAACCTCATGAAGGAGGGTAGACTATTCCTCCTTGCCTTTTCCAGAGAGAAAATTATGTCAAGCAGGTTAATTAACTCATTCACAGTGGTGCAGCTCATGAGTAGTGGAGATTTCTGATTCTGGTGCCTATAATCATTCCCACAAATGCTCCACTGGAAAAACAATCAACAGTGTTTAGGTAACCTCCAGTTAAAATAACTGACATGAGTGCCTTCTGTATGGCTATCTGTGGGGGTCTCTCCCTTCACCTTGCTTCTGTAACCTGGGATTTCTTCCCTTCACACAATGGAAGGATGGACACTTTGGAATCTCTGCCAGCTAGCTCAGCGACACTAGTGTCTTTTCATATATCCTTTCTTTTCTGACCTTCTGCTCTGGCACACTCCCTCATCACCCTAGGTCAGGCGTATGTCTCTCCCAGGTTTCTACTTCTATGCGAATTTGCAAAGCCACCCCCAGGCTGACCTTGCCAAGGACACAAGCTGTCTCATCACTTCCTATGGAAAGCCTCTGGGCCACTTGTGTCCTGAAGAGACTCAGGGATGGTGGGGCCTTTGGGATTTGCTGTCTGTCGGCAGCTCTCTAGTCTTACTGGCTTCCTATGGCTGTGCCCCACCTCCCACTGTGGTCTTGGGGAGCTGCCTGCAGTCCCCAGAAAGCTTGTTGTCTCCTGCAAGTCTTTTTTTTTTTTTTCTTTTTCCTCTTTGGCAGTTTCAAAGCATTTTTATCAAAACTCAATTTTTCCTCTTTTTCACTCACCCCTCCCCAGGGTAAACTTAACTAATTTTCGTTATAGCCACCTGCTGTGCTGTTATTTTTTTTATAAAACTACTTCCATAGTTTATTTAAAATATGTATTTTCATGATTATGACAGTGAGATTTGAGCCTAAGGCTTCCCTACCTCCTCTCCTCCCCTCTCCTCCCCTCCCCTCCCCTCTCCTTTCCTTTTTGGATGACTCTGATAGTTGCCCAACATTAGTGCCTGTCAAAACATATATCTTGGGCTGGAGAGATGGCTCAGCAGTTAAAGGTGCTTGCTTGCAAATCCTGATGGCCCAGGTTCAGTTCCCCAACACCCAAGTAAAGCCAGATACACAAATTGGCACATTAATCTGGAGTTTGTTTATAGTGGCAAGAGGCCCTGTTGTGCCCATTCTCTCTCTTTCTATCTCGCTTTTGCAAATAAATAAATACGTACATAAATATTTAAAAAGCATATGTCCCAGCACTTGGGAGGCAGAGGTAGGAGGATTGCAGTGAGTTCAAGGCCACCCTGGGACTACATAGTGAATTCCAGGTCAGCCTGGGTTAGAGTGAGACCCTACCTTGAAACTCTCCCTCCCCAAAACACATGTCTTATGTCTGTTGGGCAAATAAAATTATCCTCCCATGCAAAAAACATTGTTATTGTTATAAAGAAACATCCAGCACCCATTGGTCTGGGCTATTCCATTTTCCCCTATAGAACAAAGATTAAGGTCTAATCAATCTCAGATTCTTCCCTGGAAGAACTGGCAAAGTTAGGCCTGTGAAAACATTCTGTAAACGTATGCGATACATAGATAAGCTCTTGTGCTTTTCTTCTTGTAACTCTACTGTGGTTTGAGTTTAGTCTGTTTCACGATGTTTCTGAAGATTAAGACCAACTGGTTCTCTACAGAGGGTGATTGCTCTTCAGTTCTCAATTGTGTGGTTGTGATTTCTGGTCACTGGTGGGTATTCTGCTGTGAAGAGTGTATCACATGGAAACAGTGAAGATGCCACGTGGGGCTGTGAGGCTCAGGGAGCTGCGCAGGGCAGATGGAAACTCCTTCTGTAACAACCGTCTCAAAATTACTTTTGGCGTTTTGTTTTTACTGTTTTAAAAATTTTTATTTTATTTTAAATTTTGTCTTACCTGATCTCGAACTCCTGGACTTAATTGGTCCTCTTTCCTCAGTCTTCATGCGCTTCTGTACCCAGCATGCACTGGTAGTTTTGATTTTTTTCTTCATGGGCAGCAGGCTGTCCTGTGAGTGTGCAGCAGCATTTTGGTTTGTGCTGATTTGCGAGCACAGTTGATTTGTTGGCCAGGGGCAGCCTTGTCATCTTGTACCTGTCACATAGCATGAATGCCCCAAGCAAGCCCTTCATGTGTCCTTTCTTCATCTAGGCAGATAGAATGTTGTGAAACAGCAGATGAATTCTATAGTACCATGGGCCGCCTTACTCAGGAGATGCTGGAGAACGACCTTCTGCAGAGCCATGAACTCATGCAGGTGAGTGAGCAGCAGTAAGGCCAGCCCGGGCCTGGGAACCTGGGGTCATGGGAATAACCTTTGCTGCAACTGTGCCCTTGTGAAATATAGTGGCCAGCTCTCAGATCTACTTTTTCAGTTGGCCAAGACTTCACCAGGCTGGGGAGATAACTCAGTCAGTAAAGCGCTTGCCTTGCAAACATGAAGACCGTGGTTCAGTCTCTAGTGCCCATTACAGGCATCGTGCTCTGTATTGCTTAAAACTCCTTTGGTACCAGATAAAAAATAAACTGGGGGCAAAACAATCATCAGGTGCTTATTCTGAACTTGAGGGACCTATGGGATGAAAGAGTTGTTTGGGAAAGGGAATTATTATTTTTTGAGTAGGATATAAAGCAACTGGTTTCATCATAGCATTTTCATAGACACACCGCTTTGGTTGACTGCTCCCGTCTTCCTGCCCCCTTTCTTCCCTGCTCTACCCTTCTGCTCTCAGTATTTCCCCTTCCACTTTCTCACGTAGTCTATCGTGGAAAGGAATTACAAGGATAAAAAAGGTATTAATCTACATCTTGGTTTATTTTCACCTCAGGTTATTATGTGTTAATGATAAGTTTCCATTTGTGAGACTTGGAGTATTTGGTTTTCTTTGCAATGTTACTGTATCTCAAGATATATTTACCAAGTCACCAAAATTGGCAGCACATATCAAAAAGATAGCTGATTTGTTAGCACCCTCTCTTCCATTAGGTTGTGTGTATATATATATATATATATATACACACACACATACATACATACATACATACATATACATACATATATACATACATACACACACATAATATTTTTATTTACTTGCAAGCAGAGAGAGAGAGAGCGAGAAAGAGAAACAGAGAGAATGGGTGCACCAGGGCCTCTAGCTGCTGCAAATGAAAATGAACTCCCAGATGCATGTGCCACTCTGTGCATCTGGCTTTACATGGATACTAGGGAATGGAACTTGGGTCGTTAGGCTTTGCAAGCAAGCACCTTAACAGCTGAGCCATCTTTCCAGCCCGTATGTGTGTGTGTGTGTGTGTGTTTTGAGGTAGGGTCTTGCTCTAGCCCAGGCTGACCTGGAATTCACTATGCAGTTTCAGGCTGACATTGAATTCACAGTGATTTTCCTACCTCTGCCTCCTGAGTGTTGGGATTAAAAGTGTGCACCACCATGCCCTGCACAGAGAAAGGGAGGGAGGGAGGGGGAATGGGTTGTATTACCTTATATGCCTGTGGAAGTGCCTGGAAACTATCTCCAGATTTCAGCCTTCATATACCTTTCCATTCCTTCAGGAAGTTTCAGTTCAGGTCTGGAGGGATCGCTCAGTGGTCAAGGCGCCTGCTGGCAAAGCCAAAGGTTTGATTCCCCAGTACCCATGTACAGTAAGATGCACAAAGTGGCATATGCCTCTGGAGTTTGTTTGCAGTGGCTGGAGGTCCTGGTGTGCCCATTATGTTTCTGTCTCTCCTCTCTCTGCTTGCAAATAAATAAAAGCACTTGAAGAACTGTGAGAAAAAAGTTTCAGTTCAGATGCCATCTCCTTCATGAAACTTCACTTGTCTCAACTAGAATCAGCTTTCGTTTCACTTGAGTGTTAGTTTTGTGCCTCTCATGAGTGCTTTCATCTCCTTCTGCCTCCACTTGAGACTGTGTCTTATTCCTCCTCCTCCTCACTGCAGGCTCCTTGGGAACCAGGCTTGTGGTCAGCACTTTGCTTTCAATAGAGTTGCTCACTTCATACATTTATGAATTCATGAAGCCAGCATTTACTGAGAGTTCATGGTTTGTTTTCTGCCTTTTCCTTTTCAGTCAGCGGCATTTGCTGGGTTAAAGGAAGTTCACAGGAGCTTTCTCCCCTGTTCATTCTGGCCTCATACGGTTTGCATTCTGCTGCCAGATTGACATCTATCTGTTTTGCTCTGGCTGATTTTTTGTTCTACACTAAAGCCTTCTGAGCTCTTTGCTACTATATTTGTTTTTTGGTGGGAGGGGCACTTGGACTGACAGGGTTTTGCTTTATAGCCAGGCTGGCCTTGAACGCATGACAATCCTCCTCATTTCTCAGCCTCCTGAATGCTGGGATTACATACATGTACAACTATACCCAGCTGTTACTATTGTTAATAAAACACTTCAGGGCTGGAGAGATGGATTAGTAGTTAAGCCAAAGGACCCAGGTTTGATTCCCCAGGACCCATGTAAGCCGATGCACAAGGTGGTGCATGTGTTTGGAGTTTGTTAAAAAAGAATAAAAAATAGCCAGGCATGGTAGCACATGCCTTTAATCCCAGCACCCGGGAGGCAGAGGAAGGAGGATCTCTGTGAGTTCAAGGCCACCCTGAGACTACATGGTGAAATCCAGGTTAGCTTGGGCTAGAGTGAGACCCTACCTTGAAAAAATAAAGCAAAACAAAAGAATAAAAACCAAATTAGAACCCCACTTCAGCCTCATTTTCTAGGCTCTGTATTTCTGGAGCAGGCCTACATCCAGACACGGGAAGATACATGTGGAAGAAGACACGGGGTCTGTCCTCCGAGGGCTTACAGCAGTGTGGCATGTGTGCTGAGAGAGGCCTGCATAGAGTCTGGGCTGAGGAGGCTGAGAACAGAACTCCTGGGGGTGAGGCTGAGGAGTAGAGGGAGTGGAGATAAAGCTAGAAGATGCTTCCACAGGGAAATTAATGTCAGGGTTTGCCTTTAAAGATGAATAAGAGTTGACCAGGTCATGCGTGTGTCTGAGTTGCATGGATTTGCGAGAGCACGTTTGTGTGTGTTGGAGGCACTGAGGCAGAGCAGATAGGCAGCTCATGGTTATTTTCTTTGTTGCTGGATCAAATACCTGACTAAAGCAACTTCTTGTGGCTCTTGGTTTAAGGGCGTGCACTTTACAGTTTAAGAGCGTGCATGGTTTATGAGGGCTCTGGTTTAAGAGAGTACAGTTTATAATTTAAGAGAGCAAATGGCTTAAGAGGGCCCAGTCCATGGCGGCAGAGAAGGCGTGGCAGAGTTCATGGTGGCAGGAACATGCAGCTGGAACTCCTCACAACGAGGAAGACCATGTGGCAGACAGCTTTCCCCTTTCGCCCTTTTTTATTCAGCCTAGGACCTCAGCTCATGGGCTGGTGCTGCTCACGTTCACGGAGAGTCTCCTAGAAACACGCTCACAGGAGTGCTGAGGTGTGTGTCTGTTAGGCCATTCTCAATCCAGTCAAGGTGGCAACGAAGATGAACCATCACGAGTCCACTCCTCGTCAACTAAGCACATTACTTTAAGTTATCATGGTGGCTGATGGAGTCTTAGGAGGAAAGGAAGGTGCAGAAATCCTGTAGGTTGAGTGAGAGACAAACACCACAGGGCCTTGTTTTCCAGGGACTGAGTTATGGTCGTTGGGCAAAGAACTTGGACTTGTTCTTTAGGGCAGTGTTGTGAAATGGGGTTCCTGCATTTGTGCGGTTTCTGTGGACCTTCTGAAAAGGAGAAAAATAGGAGCTTAAAATCTCTGAGAGATTTTAAGGGGAGGAAAATGGGTGGACTTGTGTTTTATGCTCTGTGAAGCATGAATTTGAAAAGGTCAGGTCTTAAGTCCAAGAAGGCCTGTGAGAAGGCAGTGAAGGGTAAAGACGGCAGGACATCACGGTCCTTACAAAATGAAGGTGACTCCATGTGGCCATGGACACAAGATGAAGGGGTGAAGAAGAAAGAAATGGGGGAGACAAGGGCAACCTATGAGCTTTCAGGAAGGACAAAGAAGGTGAGTTCCTGGAGGGTGGGGGGTGAGCTTGTTCCCCAGCAGGATGTGTTGGAGGTACATTTTGGCTGCCTCATCCCCCACCTATCTCCAGGTCTTCCCCACTGCCTCCCACCTGGGGCTGTCGCACTGGCCATAGCTCTGCAGGCCATGTTCTCCATGACGTGCCCTCTGTGGCAGTCCTGCTGTCCCACTTGGGCCCCGCTCCCTCTCTCCTTTGTTGCGTCAGCCCCCCGCGGTGACGGTGCTTCTTTATTGAGTTCACGCTAACGGCACGTTATTTGATGCTGCTTGCTGTTTTTTTCAAGTACATTCATCTTTTCTAAGAAAGCCATGTACTTCATAGAGTACTAAGCTTATGCCCGATTGCTCAGACAATACTCAGAATCATAGAACGTTCCATCTGGAAGCAGAGGTTTTCAAACTGGGCTGTGCGTAAGAGACATTTCAGGTGCGTGTTCAAATGCAGATATTTGGCTGGTGGGTGTTTCTGATGGCTTTTAGACCACATAGAGAAACGCTGGTTTGAAAGAAGATCAAAGATCAACTAAGTCTCTTGCTATCTAGAGACAAAACCAAAACTTGGAGTGTGAGCAATTTGACAGTTTTTTTTTTTTTTTTAATGTAGGGTCTCATGCTAGCTCAGGCTGACCTGGAATTCAATATGGCGTCTCAGGGGTGGCCTCGAACTCACAGCGATCCTCTTGCCTCTGCCTCCCGAGTGCTGGGATTAAAGGTGTGCACCACCATGCTCGGCCCTGACAGTTTCTTGGTTGTCTAAGCAGCAGGCGCAGGACCGAGACCCATGTCCCTGATTTCTGGTCCAGGGCTTTTTTCCACCACCCAACATACTGCTTCCATCATCTTCAAAAGATGTGTTTCTGAAAACGAAATCTTCATTAGCAGACTGACCCAACATGTCAATTCACTTAGAGTTTAAACGTTGCCAGAAGGAATGAGAGAGATGTTGGGCTCCGTCTTGTCCAGGCGTTTCTAATTAGACATGAGGAGAAGGAATCACTTTTCACCCTGTCTTAAGAGAACCCTAGAGGGAGCTGTCAGCAGTGGCATGATTGGTCAGGTTTCATGTTGGTAGCATTTATTCTGTCAAGGAAAACATCTGCATGAAGATGAACCAAGCCTAATGTCATACACTGTGTTTTCATGTTTCTTGTAAAACATTTCAGTAATGGAAGAGGAAATATAATTCCTTTACGACAGTGTCTAAATATAAATGTCTATTTAAATGTATGTTAGTACTTCAGATAGTAAATAGACTTGTCTGTTTTCCTTGGCATGGTAGAATGTTAGAGACAGAAATAGTAAACGCTATTTCAACCTACTTTCTTTTCTTTATTCACTCTTAAAAAAAAATCAATGGCTGTGATCTGGCTGTGGTGGACCATAAATCTGTTAACATAGTTGAAATGGCTCCGCATATGAAAAAATGTCAGCTGAATATAAGTTTTTATTTTTGCTCTGCGGAGATGAAAGGATTCTCCCCTTTTCTTTTTTTAAAATTTATTTATTTATTTTGAATCTTTCCACTTTTTATTTTTTATTTTTTTCTTTTTTCTTTATTAGTCAGTTCTGTATTCAGCAAGTACAATCAGTTTGGTACCATTATTAGGCTCATCCGTGACCTACCCCCTCCCCTTGGCCCCTCCTTGTTGAGGTATACGGGTCATGCATTGTGGAGTTAGCCCACAGTTATGGGTAAGCCAAATGTCTCTGCATATCATGACCCAACATGTGACTCTGACATTCTTTCCGCCCCCTCTTCCGCAAAATTTCCCTGAGCCATGTTGGGTTCATTTTTGGTCTGCTTCAGTGATGAGGTGTTGGGGGCCGGGCGTGGTGGCGCACGCCTTTAATCCCAGCACTCGGTAGGCAGAGGTAGGAGGATCGCCGTGAGTTCGAGGCCACCCTGAGACTCCATAGTGAATTCCAGGTCAGCCTGGGCTAGAGTGAGACCCTACCTCGAAAAAAAAATAAATAAAAAGATTCTCCCCTTTTCTAAGTGCTGTACACAAACTAATATTCTAAGTCCCTGCCTCCCTTTTCCACATAGATCACCTCACTGCTCTCTAGTCAGTATTGGCTAGCGTGTGTGTGTGTGTGTGTGTGTGTGTGTGTGTGTGTGTGTGTGTTTGTTTTGTTTTGTTTTCCAAGGTGGGGTCTCACTCTAGCCCAGGCTGACCTGGAACACACTGTGTAGTCTCAGGGTGGCCTCAAACTCACAGCGATCCTCCTACCTCTGCCTCCCGAGTGCTAGGGTTGAAGGCATGCACCACCACACCTGGCTGTGTGTGTGTTTTTTCAATGACAGCATTAAATAGGGAGATTGGGGGAAAGCGAGTGAGATGATTTTTTGATCATGTCTCCAGTGAATTCCCTTAGGGCAGTGTAGAGAGCATTCTTAGGAGGGTTGTAGACGCTTTAGAAACCTCACCAAAGTGTTTGGGGCTGCCCTATTGAGTCCTGGAGACGGCTGTCACAGCACGCCTCGGAGCAGGGTCTGCCTTTGGACCCACACCTTTCACCTTTACCCATCAGGGATGGGTCATAAATGTCAAGGATGTGGATGCTTGTTCAATAGAAGAACAATGTTTCATTAATTAGCTCTGTCAAAGATTGAACCTGTCTGTCCTTCAGAGTAGTGTGTGCCCATAACTGGGAGCGTTGAGGCAGTGCCTTTGAGGCCATCTCTTAGAGATGCTCTGAAAAGGGCTCCTGTGGGGTGTGGGTGCGAGCTAAATCATGCTCAGATTTCTCTTGAATTCTAAGACTGTATTGCTGTACTATATTTTGAAGAAAGCTTTTTTTTTGGAATCCGTTGTACATGTAAAAGTGAACAACCTGGAGGCTTTCGTGTACGCCCAGTGCTGTGGCGCGTCAGGATGCTGGTGCCTGTGGGAAGGTGTTGCCCTCAGGCCTGTGAGCCCTTCAAGTAAACGAGTGTGCACATGCAAAGAAAAACGCTAAACAAGCTTGACTCGGGGCACTAATGACTTTTTTTTTGAAGGATTCGCAATAAGGAAGCAGTAGAGGAGGTCAGGTGTTTTCAACTGAGTGTCTCTGAAGGAGTTTGAGCTGAGTCCAGGCCATCTGCCCTGGGCTGGGATGGGACAAGGTGGGGCGGGCCTATTCCTTCCTTAGAAACTTTATAAACTTCCTTGCCAAGGCTGGATCAGGGGTCATTCCAGTTCCTTATTACAAAACTGACCTTTCAGCTAGATAACCCCCTACCATTGTTTTTTTCTTCAGTGAAACTATTTTTAAGCAATCTTGAAAATCCCAGTATCAATAATCATAATTTTTGGGCGGTGGGGGGGGGGAGGGTGTTAATCTCATCTTTTAAAATTGAGTCTGAATCCAACTTTCTCAGTTGTTAAAGCCAAAAAAACAAAAACAAAAACAAAACAAAACAAAACAAAACAAAAAAATATCCCAACTGATAGGACAAGTTGATTCTTGGCTCGTTTCTGGAATCAGTCTGGTGTGTGGTGGACATGCAGTTGATCCAGTTCTGCTCCAGAAAAGAGGAGGCACTTGCTTTGGTTGGATGCCCTGTGAAATCAAACAATATGAGAACTTGCTGTGACGGCACTGTTAATGAAAGTGCATGAAATGGTCTAGGCTTGCTGTTTGCATTAAGATTAGTGTAGCAAAACCTGCATAAGCGCCACCCAGCTTAAGACAGAAAGCATTGACACCCCATGTGCACACCCCATGTGCTCCCTGATCTTACCAGCTGCCTCCTCTTGGTCCTGAGGTTCACACCCTACATTTTTCAGATGAGGAAAGGAAGCTCGGGAAGCCTGTGGACTGATGTAATCTTACACTTCATGCTAGTGGAAGCCACAAGAAGCCTTCTATTTCTTCTCGGAATGTGGGGAGCACTGTGTAGTGTTGCTAAGTTTGTGCTGCTTCTCAGCCTTTTGGATATAATCAAGTACATAGTGTGTGATAAGACAGCTTAGAGATGACTTTTTTTTTTTTTTTTTCAAGGTAGGGTCTCACTCTAGCCCAGGCTGACCTGGAATTCACTATGCAGTCTCAGGGTGGCCTCAGACTCACGGCGATCCACCTACCTCTGCCTCCCAAGTGCTGGGATTAAAGGCGTGCGCCACCACGCCTGGCTCAGAGATGACTTTTTGGTCTCCATAAGGCTGACACATAGCTTGGTACAATAAGCATGAAGAAATAAAGGGAAGGAATTTTAGTCTAACATTTGTTGGGATCTTGGATTAGTGTGTCAAATGTACGTAGATATCATGGATTAAGGACAGATGTGCAGGTCATGGGAATCAAAATTGTAATATATTGTCACAGTGGTGGCCCAGAGCTACAAAGTAGACAAGCAGCACCAATCAAACTCCTGTTAGAGCCCTTCCTTTCCTGCCCAGGCACTCACTAGATGTCTAAGTCTCCAGAGAAACAGTCCTGCTCAAATGAAAAATATCACTTAAAAATATTTTCCTGGGTAAGCATCATTAAGATATTTGACTGGCTTCTGAGATAAATGAAAATATGATTAATATATGTTTGTCAGTGACTAAAACCCTTAATATTGAGCAAGTATGTATGGAGAACTTAATTTTTTTTTTCCAAGGTAGGGTCTCACTCTAGTTCGGGCTGACCTGGGATTCACTATGTAGTCTCAGGGTAGCCTCAAACTCACTGCGATCCTCCTACCTTTGCCTCCCAAATTCTGGGATTAAAGGCGTGCACCACCACGCCCGGCCAAGAAATTAAATTTTAATAGGAAGAAAAGAAAAGAAAACAAGATTCTCATCATGCTGATGGAATGATAATGTAATTTTGAAATTCTTACGTAAGCGCAAATGCTTTTTCCTATTTTTATTTATAGATTTTTTTTGACAGCCTATGCTTTGTACCTTGTCGCTTTTTCCCCCTTTAAAAATAACAGCTAATAATTTTCACCTAGAACTCATTTCAAGACCTTTGAAGAGGTGATATCTTTGGAGAGAACTTGCGGTTGATCACAAGATCATCCATGAAACTCAATTTTTTTTTCAAAAAGTTGAAGTTAATGACCATGAACATCATCAAAGCACTGGGAAATTAGCTCTACTTAGGAAGGCCATTTATGGATTCTTTGGAACAGAGGCCACAGGAGTTAAGCCACCTATCAAATGACAAGAGGAAGCTAAGCCACCCCCATCTCCCCACCCGTATTCATCAGCTGGAATGGACGGCTGCAGCTAGGTTAATGTGAAGACTCACATTTGGTTGTTGTCTTTTAAAAAATATTTATTATAGAGAGAGAGAGAGAAAAAAAAATGGCTGTGCCCTAGCCAGTGCAAATGAACTCCAGATGTGTGTGACCTTGTGGGTCTGGCTTTCGTGGGTAATGGGGAATCAAACCCGGGTCCTTAGGCTTTGCAGGCAAGCGCCTTAACCACTACGATGTCTCTCCAATCCAAGACTCGTCTTTTGATCCATACAGGCTAAGTTCCTTAACTGTAGCACTTGGGACTAGAAAACACTCAGATTTGGAGATGTTTGAATGTACCTAAGAGAAGTTGGGTATGAGATATAAGTCTAAACATAGGATTCATTTCTATCTCATACACACCTTATACATTTATCTGAAGGTAATTTTATACCATATTTCTGTGACCCACAGCATGAGATCAAGTATGGAATTTCCTCGTGGCATCATGTGGGTGCTCATCATGGTTCAGATTTTGGAACCATTTGGATTTTGGTCTTGGAAAACTCTGTCTGTGACAACTCTTCTCCTACCCTGCAAGGAGCAGAAACCGTTTTCTTCCCCTTCAATCTCATGAAATTTTAACATCTTTCTAGGACTCATAAGAATTGTTCAAGGCCGCTATTTCAAACTTGGCAATTTTGTTTCTGTTTTTTAGACGGTTTATTCTATGGCTCCATTCCCTTTCCCACAACTGGCAGAGTTGAGGGAGAAGTACACCTACAACATTACACCGTTTCCAGCCACAGTTAAAGTCACTTCAGTTTCTGGGTAAGGTTTCTCTTCCTTGTTTATATGAGTGAAGGCTTGGTATCTTGATTTATTATTATAAATTAATATTTGTTATGCCCTAAAATGTGCACAGGTAGTTTGGTACTTATACTCTGAATGTATTTTTTCCAAAGATTTAGATTCAAGAGAGATTTTTACAAGTGTAATTTCTAAAGAAACCTGAGACATGAATTCAAGGCATATGCAGCAAACCTAGAACTTATTTAAAGCTATAAAATACTTAAAATCTCATCTATTAAAATAATGTCAGAGGAGTCGGGCATGGTGGCACATGCCTTTAATCCCAGCACTCGGGAGGCAGAGGTAGGAGGATTCCTGTGAGTTCAAGGCCACCCTAAGACTACACAGTGAATTCCAGGTCAGCCTGAGCTAGAGTGAAGACCCTACCTTGAAAAACCAAAAAACCAAAATAAAAAATAAATAATGTTAGACTGGTATACTGAAAGACAGAAGACTTAAATAATTTAAATAATTAAATAATAATAATATAAAGGCTAGAAATTGGCAAAAATACATACAGCATCTAGGATATGAAAAATTGGCATTTCAAACCAATACTGATGGCCCTAATGATATCTAACCTGGAAAGTTATAGTCATACCTCACAGCATGTATTTGGATGAATTTCATATGGATGAAAGTGTTACATGGAAAAAATGAAATAATTAGCAGTAGAAAATGTGAAACAAAACAAACAAAAAAAGAAAATGTAAATCAAGTCCCCCAGTCTTTTGAAATTGAGGAGGCCTTAGTAACTGACTCAAAAATTTAAATATAGAGAAAAAAGAAATCTCAATTTAAGCACTTTTTAAAACTAAAGTTTATTTTAACATTTTATTTATTTATTTGAGAGAGAGAGGGAGGTAGATAGATAAGATAGAGGAAAATAATATGAGTATGCCAGAGCCTCTGGCCACTGCAAACGAACTCCAGACACACACGCCATCTTGAATATCTGGCTTTACGTAGGTACAAGGGAATTGAACCTGGGTCACTTGGCTTTGCAGGCAAGCACCTTAACTGCTAAGCCTTCTCTCCAGCCCTCAATTCAAGTACTTTAAAAATAGTTTTGCACATGACAAAAAACTGAAACAGAACAAAATCTCTCTAAGCACAGTCAAAAATATTTGTGGAAATGTATATTTCACTTCTATACAAAATAGAGGGCTGGAGAGATGGCTTAGCAGTTAAGCGCTTGCCTGTGAAGCCTAAGGACCCAGGTTCAAGGCTGTATTCCCCAGGACCCATGTTAGCCAGATGCACAAGTGGGCGCACGTGTCTGGAGTTTGTTTGCAGTGGCTGGAGGCCCTGGCGTGCCCATTCACTCTCTCTCTCTCTGCCTCTTTCTCTCTCTGTCGCTCTTAAATAAATAAATAAAAACAAAACAAAACAAAACAAAACCCAAAATAGAGACCAATATCTTTAACATATGAAATTCCTAGATATTAATAAGAAAGTGTCCACCCTATTTAAAAATAATGAAAAGATGGGAATAGGCAGTTTATGTGGAAGGCAACATGATGAGTACTAAGAGAAAACAGAGATTCTGTTTTGCTTGTGTTTTACATGCTTACATATTGTGAGAACTTAGTGACTACATGATTTATGACAATTTGGTCATACATGCGTATGTCTCTTGACTCAGTAATCCTCTCCATGAGTTTTCCCACACAGTAATTTTTACGCATGCTAAACACAGTATTATTACAGTATTGTTTATCATAGTATAATATTGGAAACCACTCAAGTGGGCACTGTTAGCAGCCTGGGTCCATAACATAGGCTGTGAATATACAACATAGCTATAGAAAAGGCTGAGAAAGCCCTATAGGAATATGAAAGAATGTTTATATGAATGAAGGCAAGGATGTATGCTCAGATTTATAAAAATGAATACAACCATGTAGTTATGTTTCTCTATGTATATGTAGATAAACTAGAAGGTATGTAGGGAACTGGTAATAAAGGTGTCCTGTATGAATTAGGTGGGGCGAGACCTCAGGAGACGTTACCAGGGAGACTTACACATTATATAATTCTCTAACCATGGTGTTTAAATCATGTGGTTTAATTACTTTCTAAAGTACTGCTTTTTCCTTTGACTGTCTCTCTTCTTCCACACCAGGCGACATGGTAAGGTCAGAGACAGTGATGAAGAGAATGACCCGGATGATGAGGATGCTATCGCTAGTGCTGTGGGGTGTCTTGGACCTTTCAGTGGGCTCCTGGCACCTGAGCTGCAGAGATACCAAAAGCAGATTAAAGGTCAGAGGAGCTCTTCATGTAGATGAGCATGTTGTTTTGCTGTGAGGAGGGCTTTGTTGTATCCCTCAGGGGCTCGGTAATTTCCCAACCTGCTGACTACTATCCGAAATCTTTGTCAGGACATTTTCTCTGTGAATTTATTATTTGGTAAGATCTTTCTGTATCTAGTGTTAGCCATGTAATATGAATTTCATTTCCTTCATTGGTAATTTTTGCTTACAATAATTCTTTTTTAAAAAATGTTTTTATATATATATTTATTTAATTTATTTGAGAGAGAAAGAGGTAGATAGGTGGAAAGAGAAAGAATGGGCATGCCAAGGCCTTCAGCCACTGTAAATGAACTCCAGACGCATGTGCCACCTTGTGTATCTGGTTTATGTGGGTCCTGGGGAATCGAACCTGGGTCCTTTGGCTTCACAGGCAAACACCTTAACCACTAAGCCATCTCTCTAGCCTGCTTGCAATAGTTCTGATTCAACTTTGTCTTCTTATTTCCTTAGGACAGCCTGACATACAACATGTGCTTAATATATCCTGAGTGTAATTCAAGTCACTCTAGATTGGCTTCTTGTCTACTATAGGACTGAATATTTGAACTCCAAACATTATGGCAGCGTCTACTTGAACTTTTTAGTGTGTGTGCATGCGCATGTGTGCATGCATGCATATGCATGTTGGTATATGTGCGGGTGTATGTGTGGAGGCTAGAGGTCAATGTAGGGCGTCTTCCTCAGTCACTGTCGATCTTATTTTTTTATATTTTATTTATTTATTTGTAAGCAGAGAGAGAGAAAATGGGTGTGCCAGAGCCTCTAGCCACTGCAAACAAACTGTAGATGCATGTACCACTTTGTGCATTTTGCTTTATGTTGGTACTGGGTAATCAAACCTGGGTCATTAGGCTTTACAGGCAAGTGCTTAACTTCTGGGCCATCTCTCTCTCTCTAGCCCTTCATCTTATTTTTTGGGATAAGATCATTCTGTGAACTTGATGCTCACCAATTCAGCCACCAACCCTAGGTCTGAACCATCTCCCCAGGCCCTTGAATTTCTTTCTTTCTTTCTTTCTTTCTTTCCTTTTTTCTGTCCTCTCTCCCTCCTCTCTCCCTCCTTCCTTCCTTCCTTCCTTCCTTCCTTCCTTCCTTCCTTCCTTCCTTTCTTTCTCTCTCTCTCTCTCTCCCTCCCTCTCCCTCTCTCTCTCTTTCTTTCTTTCTTCAAGGTAGGGTCTTGCTCTAGGCCAGTCTGACTTGGAATTCACTGTGTAGTCTCTGGGAGGCCTTGAACTCATGGTGATCTTCTTACCTCTGCCTCCCAAGTGCTGGGCTTAAAGGCTTGGGCTACCACATCCCACTCCCTTAAATTTCTTGTGTGACAAGGATTTTATTATTTAGCACTATTAGATTCTTCTCTCAGCCTTGGGTTTCTAGTCGCAAAGAGACAACCTTTACCTGTTGTTTTTAAAAGGTCTTTTTTCTGGAATAAAAATGGATCAAGTCTATTTTATGTCTGATATCTCTGAAATCTTTGAGGACAGTCCTTATATCTCCTAAGGCTTTACTGAAAGCCCAGTTTCTTTAAAAGTTTTCTCCTCTCTCTCTGCCTTCTCTCCCCTCCCCCTCCCCTTCATCTCCTTCTTTTCCTTCCTCTCTCCTCATATTTCCCCATCCCCCCTTTTTTCTGTTCTCCCTCCCTCCCTCTGTCCTCTTCCTCCCTTTTTTTGTTTGTTTTGCAGTGATGAGAATTGAACCCAGGGTCTCAGGATGCTAGACAAGGACTCTACCACTGATCTATATTCACAGCCCTTTTTCAGTATTTCTCAGAAAGTATGATTCCAGACTTTCTGATATTCTATTAATTCACCCTGGATGTCCTGTAACCTGGTATTACCCCTCATATTCTGAGCCTGGGGCTCTGTCTTGTTTATTTCCTGTACAGGGTCCACTTCCCACGGACTGGACATTACAGGGTGATGAACACTTGCAAAGCAGCATGTGGTTCTCCCACCACGTCCTTTCCCATCTTGGTGGCAGCTCTTCCTCAGGATGTTTATTTCATCTCTCCCTGTTGGGAAGCCATTCTTCTTGTTCAGAGAGAACAGGAACCTGCTTTAAGAGACAGAAACACTGACATCTCTGTGTTGTCTTTGCTGCCTGCCAACTTTGCATTACCATTTTCAAGTCTTTGCATGTTTTGGTTCTTGGTTAGTAGGTGGCTATGGCAGCTGCTAGTGTTGCTTTTCTGGTTGTGATATTTTGAGTATTTTCCCTGAGCCTCAGCTCATTTTGAGTTTTAACGCACTTAATGGCTGGGTTTACACTGCTTTGTGTGTATGTCTGTGCAGGGTACTCTTGTCTTACCTTGTCTTTTTTTGTTGTTGTATTGCTTTTTCTAGGTAGGGTCTCACTCTGGCTCAGGCTGACCTGGAATTCACTATGTAGTCTCAGGCTGGCCTCAAACTCATGGCGATCCTCCTGCCTCTGCCTCCTGAGTGCTGGGATTAAAGGCGTATGCCACCACGCCTGGCTTACCTTGTCTTTTAAAATAGCCTTTGAAAATCTGAATCCAACAAGAGTCCTACTTATTTCTGTAATGCCCTCCACCCCTTTTATTTTTTATAAATTATATTATTTTTGTTTATTTTTATTTATTTGAGAGCAACAGATAGAGAGAGAGGGAGGGAGAGAATGGATGCACCAAGGCCTCCGGCCACTGCAAACGCACTCCAGATGCACGCACCACCTTATGCATCTGGCTTACCTGGGTCCTGGGGAATCGAGCCTTGAACTAGGGTCCTTGGGCTGCACAAGCAAGTTCTTAACCACTACACCACCTCTCCAGCCCTCCACCCCTTTTCGTATTGCCTGAATTATAGCTTCTGGTTTCTAGACACAGTCAACATGTATTTTAATGCTAAGGTTTCTCAATCTGCATTTCTGTTGTCTATACCTATGTTCCATTTTAGTTTACTTTTCCTTCTGTACAATTATGTGCTTCGGGATGACATTTTCTCTTCTCCTGAATTTCATCACTAGTCTTTTTTTTCAGTAATTTTGTTCAAATTGGCAAATTAAGTATATTTGTGAGATATTCAGCTTTTACCTGGAAGACATTCTGAGCAGATGTTAGTATAGTTGAAGTCTCACAGTCTTTCTTTAGCTGGTTCCCAGGTTACATTTTAACATATGGCTCTAGAGAAGTCTGATTTGCTCTCTCTTTGCTTGGGCAGCCTGTGAGTCTGTCCACTCACTCCAGCTATAGTTTCTCTTGGATGAAATCTTGATTTTACTTGAGAGACAAATTATGCTATTTGTAGATAAGATGGGTACAAATCATATCAGCCATACATATAACATTCAGTCAGGACATGCTTGCTAAATGCACAAAAACATTTCTTTCTAGTGGTACAGTGATCCAGAGGTTTGATAAACATATGAAAGGTGTTATTTTTTTAAAATGTATGTATTTTATTTCCATTTATTAATGAGAGAGAGAGAGAGAGAGAGAGAGAGCGAGCAAGCTTGAGAATATGAATGGGCGTGCCAGGGCCTTTAGCCGCTGCAAATGAGCTCCAGACACATGCCCCACCATGTATATCTGGCTTACGTCGGTACTGGGGAATCTAACCTGGGTCCTTAGGCTTTGCAGGCAAATGTCTTAACAGTTAAGCCATCTCTCCAGCCCGAAAGTTATTGCTTTTTTAATTTCATAAAATACACTTTTTTGTTTGCGGTAAGCCCAATAGACTGCCTTTTTAAAAAAAATGTGAGAGTATGTGTGTGAGAGAGAGAAAGAGAGAATTGGGCACACCAGGTCCTCCAGCCACTGCAGTCAAACTCCATATAGATGTGTGTGCCCCCTTGTGCGCATGTGTGACCTTGCACACTTGCATCACTGTGTGTCTGGCTTATGTGGGACCTGAAGAGTCAAACATGAGTCCTTAGGCTTCACAGGCAAGCATGTTAACTGCCTAGCCATCTCTTCAGCCCTCATAAAATATCCCTTTTTGTTTTCAAAGTTAGGGTCTCACTCTAGCCCAGACTGACCTGAACTAGAACTCACTTACTTTCTTTTTTAAAATTTAATTTATTCATTTGCAAGGTGAGAGAGAGAGAGAGAGAGAGAGAGAGAGAGAGAGACTGTGGATATGATTGGGTGTACCAGGGCCTCTTGCCACTGCAAACGAACTCCAGACGAATGCACCACTTTTTGCATCTGACTTTACGTGGAAACTGAGGAATCTAACCCTGGTTGTCAGTCCTTGCAGGGAAGCACCTTAGCCACTAAGCCATCTCTCCAGCCTCTCTTTTTTTTAAAAAAAATAATTATTTATTTATTTATTTATTTAATTTATATGGCAGAGAGAGAGAGAGAGGGAGAGGAGAGAAGAGAGAGAGAATGGGTATACCAGGGCCTCTAGCCACTGCAAACAAACTCTAGATCCATGCACCACCCGTACATCTGGCTCTACGTGGGTATTGGGGAATCAAACTCAGGTCCTTAGGCTTTGCAGGCAAGCACCTTAACCATTGAGCCATCTTTCAAGCATTTCTTTTGTGTTTTAAAGTATAGTTCTGGGGGACTGGAGGGATGGCTTAGCGGTTAAGCGCTTGCCTGTGAAGCCTAAAGACCCCGGTTCGAGGCTTGATTCCCCAGGAACCACGTTAGCCAGATGCACAAGGGGCGCATGTGTCTGGAGTTCATTTGCAGTGGCTGGATGCCCTGGCACGCCCATTCTCTATCTCTCTAACTGCCTCTTTCTCTCTCTGTGTCTGTCACTCGCAAATAAATAAATAAAAATTAAAAAAAAATAAAGTATAGTTCTGTTGCAGAAATTCTCTGGAAAGAGCACTGTAACACCAGTATGAGTGAAAGTCAAGTTTATTTACCTGGGGGTCAAAGAGCTTGAGATAGCTTTCCAAAGAAGCTCTGGCCTAAGCTGAGATTTTATTTTCATTTTATAGTTTTCATAGGTGAGGGGAGGGGTAAGTGAACAAACAAGATGTGGCAATTTGTATATCAGTCATTTCTGTAGTCAGGCCATCCTAACAATGAACTCCATTTTATTTTGTTTTAGCTTAAACTGTCTTTTCTCCTTATTGACCCTCTGGGCCCTTTCTAGACTGTTTTATCTTTGGGAATTTTCCATCTGCTAACAAAGATAAGTTTGGCTCCTCAGCAATTGACTCTTATAGTAACTCAGTAAATCAGTTCAACTTTTAACTTTTTTTCTATCACACTTTGACTTTCTAAAGTCTACCAACTGTTAGCCTTTCTATGTCCCCATATGGTTGTATGGGTATCTGCACAGTGACTTTAGACATCTGGTATAGTGATTTTGTAGGGGACTTTTAGAAAATCACATTGATTTTTATGTGAAAGCAGTTGATCTTATGTGTACATAATGAAGAAAGTGGTCAGTGAACCACATAGCTCATTTCAGGCCCACGGTCTCAAGAGAAAAGCAAATCAAAACAAGCCTGAGGTAAATTCTAGACTACATTTTTGTGGTTTAGAATTTCCTGGAAATGAAGGCACTACAGGAGGTCATAGGGTTAATTTATTCCCATTTGATTTTATTCCCCTCCACTGACCAGCTCTTCATGTCCCCTGAGTGCAGAATCAACTGAGGAGCAGAGCCTGAGATCCAACAACATTGCAGAGCTGAGTCCAGGAGCCATCAATTCCTGTCGAAGTGAATACCATGCCGCGTTCAACAGTATGATGATGGAGCGGATGACCACAGATATCAATGCCCTGAAGCGGCAGTACTCTCGAATTAAGAAGAAGCAACAGCAGCAGGTCCATCAGGTGTACATCAGGACAGGTAATGACATTAACTGATTGGCTTGAAATCAATCCCACCGTGTGCAATGATGCTAGGATGGCTTCAGAGTTATCCACTGTGGCTCAGTGTGTTAGCTCTGTTTCCCGTTGCTGTGGCAGATGTCTGACAAAAGCACAGTAGGGAAAGGGTTTGTTTTGGGATCACAGCTTGGGGGTACAGTCTACTGTAGAGGGGAAGGAGTGGTGGTAAGAGTGACTCTAGCTGTGACAACAGGAATGCAAGACAGCTGGTCACGTGTCTACACGTGCCTGCAGTCAGGAGGGGTATGCACGCTGATGCTCTGCATCTTTCTCCTTTCCCCCTGTTTACTTAGCTCAGGACTGCAGCGTGTGGGATGGCATTGCCCACACTCAGGGTGGGGCTTCTCTCTTCGGCTAGACCTCCCTAGGAACACCTGTGTGCACACGCACGCGTACCCACCACTGTATCTCCTAGTTGATTTCAAATCCAGCCAAGTTGACAATAAGGGTTAACCATGACACTTATTGTCTATACACCTGCTGGCATCAGATAGTATCATAGTTAACACCTCATTTTTATTTTGTTTTACTAGGCTCCATGGAAGAAAAGGACCTTGGGTTCTTTTTAGGTCCTAAGGAACAGGCAGTGGATGGTATTAAATCCTGTTTACTAGGTGTGCCTGTGGAGAAGGGTTGACAGATGATTAGAATGTTGCAAAGCAATGCAATCCTTGGATTTGAGAAAGCTTAAAAATTAACACAGGCAAAAATAGAATTTAATTATTTGCATAATAGTAAATCAAACCACACTCTAGTCATTTAGATGGTAATGTGGCAGATGTTATGATGATGGAAAATGGAATAAAAAGGTTAAAGAGCTTGGGTCACATTGGTGGGTTACCTGCCAGTATCTCGGCGTGCACCCCGGAGAACACCATCGCAGTGCGGTTGGAAGTGCTCTTTTCCAGGGATTGCCAGGCTTCTTGTCCTGTCTGAGCAAACACTCTGTCCCGTTGCTGGGATCACACGTGCTGGCTTGGGAGTGGGGTTTCTTGCTCTAGGTGACTATCCCAATGAAAATGGTGCCTGTGCAGAATTAACCATGATGTGAATTTGGCATGTTTTAAAGTGGCTTGTGAGCATGTGACTGATCTTGTGCAGAAACTGAATTCACTCCCACTTACCTGAAGAAACAGGCAAATGTCGAAGGTTCTTACTCTCCTGAATCATTAAGAAAGCAATCACAAAAGAAACTTGCAATGATGGCGTTTTAACCTTCAAAAACTCTGGCACATACACTGCCTATTTTTCCTTCAGTCTTCTGAGGAGGGCTTAGCAGCTGTTCAAGGTTTACAATTTAGCAAGTGGTCAGGCCAAGGCTAAAAGCCAGGTATTCTGATCTTCTGTGAAGTCCTTTCCCTGCACTGAAAAAAAAAATCTTTTGAGTGGGATGGTGAACAATTTCACTAGGTTTTAAGTTTATTTCAGTGGCTGGTACTGGGGTCAGCAAACTAAGGTCTATAAACAAAATCCTACTCACTGTATGTTTTTATTTTTTTTTAAATATTTTTCCCCAAATACAGTTTTGTTATAACATAGCCACACCCATTTTCTTACATGTTGTTTAAGGCTGCTTCAATCTACGATGGTTAAAACGTTTACAGTCTTGTCTTTACTGAAAACGTTTGTGTTGATCCCCACTCTAGAGCATGGCTTATGAGGTTTCCTTAAGGGGAGAGATATTTGTTCAGAGGTGAAGTTCTCAAACTTGGGGAGCGTAGAGATCTGCTGGAATATAGAATCTGTCTCAGTAGTCAACTTGGGAGTGCTGAGATTCTGCATTTATTTCCTGCAAGCCCTGATGCTTCTGGGTGCCGACTGTACTCCCAGTGGCAAGCTTTCCCAGGAGATGGTATAGCCATGCAGGAAGTGCTTGACCCTGAATTCAAGGCAGACAACCTAAGTTTTGAAGCTCAGTGGATGATGATGAAGATAATGGTCTAAGATTGAGGTACACGATTTCTGGGCTAGGGATGACAGGAAGTCAAGGCCTTTCAGATGTGACTGCTTCTGTTTTCATGGAGAAATTGGGGGAAAGCTATTTGCAGGGAGTATATTGAGGGGCTGGGAGTGAGCTTAGGAGAAGTAATAAGATTTGGATAGGTCATTGAAAGGGATGTAAGAGGAAAGTGGAAAAATTGTTTGGTCATTTTGATATCCCAGAAAAACAGGAAGAAATGAATTTGGAAGACCAAGTTTCAGATAAGAGATTGTGGATTTTGGATCCAGAGTTTGGAGTTTGGTCAGGAATGTAACAAAGAGCTAGGAATGCCTGGAAGGGGGCATTAACTAGGTCAGAAGCTTCATGATCCAGTCAGCTTGCAATGATTGGATCCAGTAGCTGTGGACCAAGCCTTTCACACATGAGCCTTTTGGGGGAACATCATAGCCAAAATATCCCCAGGCTGCAGTGCCTTCCTGTTTGAAGAGGAGGGACTCAATGCCCTGGGCTGTAGAGTTGAACTCAGTTTCTGCTGTTTACAGTCACATGACTCTGCAAGCACCGGGGACTTCCCTGGGAAAGGCTTCCCATGAGATTACTGCTAAGGTGGACATTTACTTCTCTGTGGTACATTTCACACAACCTTTCAACATTTCTTTCAGACAAAGGGCCAGTGACCAGCGCTCTCCCATCTCAGGTAAACAACTCTCCAGTGATAAACCACCTTCTTTTAGGGAAGAAGATGAAAATGACAAACAGAGCAGCCAAGAATGCAGTCATCCATATCCCTGGCCACGCGGGGGGCAAAATATCCCCCGTCCCCTATGAAGACCTGAAGACGAAGCTTAACTCTCCATGGCGGACTCACATCCGAGTCCACAAAAAGAACATGCCAAGGACCAAGAGTCACCTGGGCTGTGGGGACACCATAGGGCTGATCGAGGAGCAGAACGAGGGCTGCAAGATCACCAGCCTGGGGACGGCGGAGGAGGAGTTTCCCCCGAGTTGTACAGCCACAGCTTGCGGCGAAGGCAGCAGCTCCGAGGGTGCTACTGTGAGGACAATCGAAGGGCAGTCTCCAGAGCCGGTATTTGCCGATGCAGACGTCGATGTGGCTGCGGTTCAGGTGAAGTTAGAGGCCTTGGAAATGAACCTAAGGGATGCCGCCGCTGGAGCTGAGCCCAGGGTGCCCCTTCCCTGCCAGATGCATGTCCCGGAGCCAGCTGATGCCCCTGGAGAAAACAAAGCAGCCAGCAAACCTCCCCACGGCAGCCATTCCAAAACCCCCATCTTCAGCCCTTTTCCTAGTGTCAAGCCACTGCGGAAGTCAGCCACGGCGCGGAATTTGGGGTTGTACGGCCCTACAGAGAGAACCCCCACCGTGCACTTTCCTCAGATGAGCAGGAGCTTCAGCAGACCTGGTGCTGGGAACAGTGGCACCAAGAAACGATGATGCCTCGGGGCAGCTCAGTGTCTGGACTCCACTCAGCCTGGTGGCGTAAGGATGCCACTGTCCCTCTTCTAGTTTTGTTCGTCCAATGAAAACGGATAGGTTCAAAGATGAGTGACAACAGCCCATCAAAATGGGAGTTGGAAGTTTGGTGATGAGAATTTGAATAGAGATGTTTTCCCATCCGTTTGATAACTGATCAAGTAGATTCTTGGGGCAAAATAAATTTTGTGGTTTTTAAGTGTGAAGTTTTCCCAAGTTTCCTTGTGATCTGTTTAGACATGAACACATCTAGACTGTTAAACCTTCCGTCTATAGCGCCTCTTCAGGGTCCCAGTGACAGCACTCCCCTTACTTTCCAGTTCTCTGGATGTCACAAGTACTCAAGCATGAACACACCAGCTTGCTAGAACTGAAACCATAGAGAGAAAGTTTCTTAGTTGCAAAAAAAACAAACCCCAACAACAAACTCTTTAGATTTTCTTCTTTGTGGGGGATATTGTTAGTGTGCGTGGGGGTTTAGCACCATCTCCAAATTGTTTTTTTTTTTTTTATCTGATAGAAAAATCAAGCTATCCTTTCCTTATTTCTACCTGTGAAAAGAAAACCTTTGATCAGTTGAAATTTGCTAACTAAATTGAAGACCATTTGCAGAGAACATACATCTGAACTGCTTGCTAATTCCATAAGCTTTTCCCGAGGATTCATTTTCTTCTCTCGGGGAGAGTGTTGAGCCTCATTGGTACTGAAGACTGGACGGGCGGCTCGTTCACCTACCAGCTTTCCACAGCAGACACACAGCTTCTGCTCAAAAGCCAGAGCTCAGCATCTGCGACTGTTACTTGAATTTTGTGCTTTTGGGGATTGGAGTACTTTGTTACTTGAACACTGCCTTTCTCGGGAGAAGACCCTAGTGTTTTCCTAATTCTCTCTCTTACCTACAACACCCCTGCCCTGGTCCTAGCAAGTCAGATAGAATCTCTTGTCTCCACTATGCAGTTGGGAACGCTGAGCCACACAGAGGTGAAATAATAGCACTTTAGTCACTCCAGGTAAAACTCCCAGTATTCATATGACCTAGCCACACTTCCTCTAGTGCAGTAGACAAGCTTAGTTCTCAGTGTGCAGATGCATTGATGGCAGACTTTGTACAAACCAAGACTGGGAAGTCACTCACTGGACATCCTCCTGACTCCAGGACCTTCCTTCAGATGGCCTGTGATGGTGTTTCGTAAAATGAGCTCTGATCTTATCATGAAAACTTAGTATATTTTTTTTTTTTGTCCAAATGCTTCGTGCACCTATCCTTTGGCTGCACCAAGGGCTCTTGGCTCAACCTGGAATATCACTAGCAGTTTAGATTCATGTCTACGCCTTCACCTTTGGAAGACTTTGGCGATGCTTGCAGGAACATGGTTGAAATGGTCAGTATTAGTCGGAGCTAACTGGTTTCTAATTCTGAAGCCAAAGCTGTGGTTTGAGGGCTTTTACTATGAGAGGTTCTCATTTTATAATCTAGAGTGTGGTTGTGTGGGCTTTTTTGAACAAAAAGATATATATATGAATGTCACATTTTATACCCCCTTGTGGTATTTTTACCCCCCAAAGAGCCCAAGATGGAAAGTGTGACTAATAAGCTGTTGCAGTTTTGGCCCGAGCTCTGTGCCATCTGAAGTGAGCAGGCATCTTCTGAACATGCAGCCACACCCACAGCCTGCTTCTTGGGAAGGCTGTGGGTAGGGAGCTGGGCTTGCTGTGCACACCACCCCCAGGAGATGGAACCCGCTGAAGTCTTCCAAAGTTAAGCACGTGAAAAGTTTCTTCCATCTGCCAAACGTTGTAGATAAGAGTGATGGCACCTCATCATCTTTTCTCTCCCACATCCCAGTCAAGTCAGAATAGTCCTGTTCCCCATGAGGGCTACCTGACTTGAATAGAAGATTTGTGTATTTCTCATTCCCTCAGCTCCCTGAGGGTCTGGGATGAGGGGCTCAGGTAACAAGGTGGAGCTGTCTGCCAGCTGTCTCAGTGTGTACCGCGCATACTCGGCTCCATGACGGTCTCCTCTGATGTCCCAAGAAAGGGACAGATGAGATGGCATATAGCGTGGAGTAAGTATTAATTGAGTGAAAGAAGGAATAATTGAAAGGAAAATCATATTGGAGATAAAAATGACCATGTCAGTTTAATAATATCCCAACAGATTCCTGCTAAAGCACTCTGTACCAATAATGTGCATGCATTGTACCAAGTAATCACAATGTGAACCGATCAACTCACAAAGCCTTGCCTTCTCTAGAACATAAAGAAATCTGTAGTAGCCTCTCCCACACAGCATGTACAAAGGCCAGTGTGGACTTGCTGTCTTCCTCATGTATTGGACACTGTATGCAAACACCAGAAGTACTTAACAAGTAGCAGTTTGTTTATTTCTAGGTCTGCCTGTACCCTCTTGGCAATTTTTCTAGAAGTCAATTCTGCACCTCAGTCCTCTTTAAAAAGCCTCCAGATGATCTAAACTTAGTTTGTAATGTGGACCTATAGACTGTAACTGTTTGGAACAATGTTTCCCTTTTTTACTCATCTTGTTATTCTGAAGAACTGTATGATTTCAAAGATGTATACATAAAAATTCTCATTATTATAGTGATTGTGCTATTTTCTGCCTGAGCATGTGCAAAAAACACTGCTATGACATTCCCTTCCCCCAGTCATTTCTCATCTCATCCCACTTGGTTACAGGAGACAGGAAATCATCTCCCACAGTCTGATCAGTGGCTGTAGGTGCCCTGTGACCTGCCTAGAATAGAGCAAAATAGCAGGTTCCTGAATGTGAGTGAGGCTTGAGGGGAGAAGAACATGAGAATGTGTATATGTATGTGTGTGTGTATATATAATACATAAAGTTTTAGACCTACCACTTTGTTTTAGTGTAACAGAACAATAAGAATGCAATTCAGCTTCATGGTCTTCAGGAATCATGTCCAGTTGCTGCTATCTCCCCTCATGGAATCTTTTTTTAAAAAAACTGATAATTATAAAGAAATTTATTTTAAAACAATTCTTTGGCATGCATATAATTTTACCACTTACTAAAAGAAGCAAATTTGCATTCTAATGAGATGGATACACTTGTTTTCACATAAAAAATTTGAACATTGCCTGAATATTTGATGCTGCAAGAAAAGAAAGACATTTCCTGTCAATATTTTTAGAGTTGATTGATATTTTGATTTAAAAATTTTCCCTATTTTCACACATGTATATATTTTGATCTTATTCCCTCTTCTCTAATCTCCATCTTTGATGTACTCTTATTTCCTTCTTAAGTTTTTAAAAACTATTGAGTTAAATTAGGGTTTCTTGCATGATCATGGGTGGAAGGTTATTAACTGGGCAGCTTACGAGCTGCTACACCATCGATGAACTTGACTCCCTTCTCTCAGCAACCATTGATACTCCGGGAGGTGTGGGTCTCATGTGTCTTTCAACTCTCAATGGTGACGTGTTGACAGGTTCAATCTTGTGTAGGAAACCGCAGCTGCTGTGAGTTCATGAGAGTACTCGCCATTAGACAGCATTTTATAGCCCTCCTCCCCAACCTCCTGCTCTTACATTCTTTCTGTTTCCTCTTCCACAAGGTTCCCTGAGCCTTGGAGCAAGTGGTCTAGATGTTTTGTTTAGAGCTGAGCACACAGTGGTCACTTACTCTTGGCAATTTTGCCAGTTATGCATTAACCACCACTGCCCATTAACATCTGTGATTGAGGCATTAATCAGTACTAATCTATGGGGACAAACTATATTTTGAAGGCAGTTTGACATGAGAACCACAGTAGTAGGTTCCCAACCCCTAGGGCCTATGTCCCTAGCCATAGGCTTTTGGCCAGGTTTACAGTACTGGGCATAAAATCTCTTCTATGGAGGGGGCCTCAAATCCAATCAGAAAGCAATTGATTACTCCTATAACAATTATGCCATTATACACCACTGGGCATATCTTGCCTGGCAAGTTGGTTGTGGAATACACAGGTCTGTTGATAGCTTTTCTCCAGAAGTTTGCACAGCATCTGACAAAGAAAGCTGATAAGAAGAAGCTTCTAGCTTAGTTTCTGTACGTCCTGAGAATGAAGTGTGTGGTATCTTCAACAACATGGGCTTACCATCTAGTTTTGGTGTGCAACCAAAAGTAATAGCAGTAGTCAGTATTGTTTTGTACATCATTTCTGAGCTATTGGGCTTCTGGTGTTTTGGTTTCTACAGCAGTTATTTGAGGCAGCATTTAAAATACATTATTTTTCCTAATTAGAAAAGGAACATACTTTAGAAAATAAAAAGAGCACAAGGACTCATTCACACACTGGCACAGATATTTCCAATATGTTCTTGTGTGTGTTTATAATATACATCTACTTACCAATACGGAAAGGTATGCTGAGGGCTACAAAGGTGGCTTAGCAGTTAAGGTGCTTGCCTCTAAAGCCTAAGGACCCATGTTTGACTCTCTAGGTCCCACACAAGCCAGACAAAGAAGGTGACACAAGCATGCAAAGTTGCACATGTGCACAAGGTGGCACATGTATCTGGAGTTCAATTTCGGTGGCTGGAGACCCTGGTGTGCCAATTCTCTCATAAAAAATTTACAAAGAAAGGTATGTTGAATGTTGTAGTCAGGTTCACATTGCTGGCAGAAAACACCCGACCAAGAGCAGCTTGTGCGAAAAAAGGATTTATTTTGGCTTATAGACTCAAGGGGAAGCTTCTTGATGGCAGGGGAAAATGATGGCATGAGCAGAAGGTGGACATCGCCTCCTGTCCAACATCAGATGGACAACAGTAACAAAGTGTGCCAAACACTGGCAAGAGGAAGCTGGCTATAATACCCATGAGGCTGCCCCCAGCAATACACTGCCTCCACGAGGCTTTAATTTGTAAATTGCCATCAGCTGGGGACCTAACATTCAGAACACCTAAGTTTGTGGGGGACACCTGAATCAAACCACCACATTGAATGCGTAAGTTTAGGCTGTACTTGCAGGAAATGCTTTTCTACCCTGGTTTCTAGCGACTAGTATTTCATTCTGTGTTCTTTTCAGAACTCACATATCCAGTATCTTGTTGCCAAATGAGGTTTCTGCTGTAGATAATAATGGAGAGAACATTATAATAATTACATCTTTGTACAGAGTCCCTTTAAAAAATGTGTGTTCACCGGGCGTGGTGGTGCTCGCCTTTAATCCCAGCACTCGGGAGGCAGAGGTAGGACAATCACCAGGAGTTTGAAGCCACCCTGAGGCTACATAGTGAATTCCAGGTCAGCCTGAGCTAGAGTGAGACCCTACCTCAAAAAAACCAAAAAAGAAAAAATGTGTTCATGTGTACAGGTGCATGTGTGTGTGCAGGTGTGCATGCAGAAGCCAAAGGAGAACCTTGGGTGTTGGTCCTCAGGTATGCCATCCACCTCTTTTTGAGACAGGGTCTCTCATTGGTCTGGAGCTCACCATTTAGGCTAGACTGGTGAGTCCCACAGAGCTCCCTGTCTCCACTTGCCAGCACTGGAATTACAGATGCAGGCCACCATGCCTGGCACTTTACATGGCGTCTGGCAAGTGCTTTACTGACTGAGTTATTTCCCAAGGCCCTGAACAGCGCCCTGATAGAATATGTGTATAGAGAGTTGCAGTTTCAAACTATGCCCCTTTTGTGACATGCTTACATAATGTATTTATATGCACATTCACACATATCTGCAAATTGCCGTCCTTAGAGGCTGGATGTATAGTGACTAAGAGTGCCTTCCTTTCTCCTGGTTTCTCATTCTGTTTTCCAGTTTGGAAGTGTTGATGGAAGCATGATGATGTTCATTCATATCATTCTACTGGCCGTGCAGCTCAGTGGCAGAGCACTTCCCTAACATGCACAAGCCTCTGGTTTTTATCTTCAGTATCAGGAAAAAAAGCCAATTCATATTTTTATTCCTGATTTTAATTGTTAATTAAATTAACTTAATAATATTTTTATTATTATTTATGAGAGAGAGAGAGAGAGAAGTGGGGAGAGAATGGGCACACCAGGGCTTCTAGCCACTGCAAATGAACTCCAGACTCATGCTCCACCATGTGAATCTGACTTATGTGGATACTGGGGAATTGAACCTAGGTCCTTAGCCTTCGCAGGCAAGTGCCTTAACCACTAAACCATCCCTGCAGCCACTTAATTAAGATTTTGGCAGAGATTTCTGGAGTATTCCTTCCCTCACATTAAGGAAGTTACCTTTTATTCTTTGCTTGTCTGAGGGTGGTTTTGTTTGTTTTTGTTTTAAAGGCAGAATCTCCCTCTAGCCCAGTCTGACCTGGAACTCAGTCTAGACTAGGCTGGCCTCAAACTCAAAGCAACTCTCCCCCCTTAGCCTTCCGAGTGTTGAGATTAAAGGTGTGAGCCACCACATCCTTAAAACTTTTGAAAATTATCAGGTGTTGAATTTTATCAAGTGATCTTTTAATTGCATCTTTTTTTAAGGCATGCTCCACCATGCCCAACCAAGATTTCATTTTTCAATATTTATTTGAGAAAGAGAGCGAGAGAGAGAGAATGGGCACACCAGTGCCTCCAGCCACGGCAAATGAACTCCAGATGCATGTACCACCTTGTGCATCTGGCTTACATGGCTACTGAGGAATCGAACCTGGGTTTGAGGTCTGCCAGCCTCAAACTCACAGCAATCCTCCTCACAGCCTCCTAAGTGCTGGGATTAAAGGTGTGTGCCACCATGCCCAACAGACAGAGTGAGAGAATGGGCACACCAGGGCCTCCAGCTACTGCAAAAAAACTCCAGACACATATATCACTGTGCCATCTGCCTTTACATGGGTACTGGGGAATCAGACTCTGGTCATTAGGCTTTTTGGGCAAGCACCTTAAGGCATCTCTCCAGCCACCCTCAATGTTTTATAAGCAACAGAAAATTTGGAAATTGATTTCAACATTTATCTTTTTTTTGGTGTGTATGGGTGTGATGTTGTAAATCGAACCCAGGACCCTGGGCATGCTAGCCAATACTCTGTCATCAAGGTGCTTCCTTTGCCTTCAACTTTTATATTAAGTAGGTAAAATTTACATATTCTGAAAATTATAAATGTTCTTTTGAAAAATATATTTACTTGAGACAGAGAGAAAGAGAGAGAATGGCACACCAGGGCCTCTAGCCACTGTAAATGAACTCCAGATGCATATGCCTCCTTGGACATCTGGCTTACATGGGTCTTAGGGAATCAAACTTGGGTCCTTTGGCTTTGAAGGCAAGCTCCTTAACTGCTAAGCCATCCCTCCAGCCCTATAAATGTTCTTATAAAGCACATAGGGAAACTTATTACTTCATACTTTGTGTCTTAGTGATTATTTCTGTACAACTTTTTTTAATCCTTCCAGGGTTATTTGATACATTTTCAAGCACATTCAGGCACATACATGCATACATTTTAAGTAGTAGCATAATGACCTCTCAAGTCTTTCTTTTTTCACTAAGTGTATTGTGATCATTCCATAATAGTGAAGTAGGACTGCCCATTCCTGTTGCTTGTTGTGAAGATTTCCACCGTGGATTTTTAAGGTCTGCACACAATGCATTCATTTTCATATTCATGATTATACATTTCTTCCAATTCCATATCAATGGATATTCATATTCCTTTATATGTTGTTCTATTTGCAAACAAGAAATTCCAAGATATGGAATTATCAAAAATGTACAGTTAAGAGGCTGGAGAGATGGCTCAGTAGTTAAAGGTGCTTGCTTGCAAAGTCTGATGGCCTGGATTTGCTTCCCTAGTACCTACGTATAACCAGATGCATCAAGTGGCTCATGAATCTGGAATTTGCAGTGGTATGAGGTCCGGGTGGACCCATTTGCTTTCTCTCAAATAAATAAATTTTAAAGAAAAGAAGAGAAAAATGTGTATTTAAAATGCTGATAACTTGGCCTGGAGAGATGGCTTAGTGGTTAAGGTGCTTGCCTACAAAGCCTAAGGACCCAGGTTAGATTCCCCAGAGCCCACATAAAGCCAGATGCACAAAGTAATGCATGCGTCTGGAGTTCGTATGCTGGGGCTAGAAGCCCTGGTGCTCCCTCGCTCTCTCATCTGTAATATGAGTTTAACTATTTTTTTTCTCATTTTTAAACTTTTGATTTATTGCATTGGTCAGGGATCTCCAGAAGAACAGAATAAAAATTGTGTGTGTGTGTGTGTATATATATATATATATATATATAAATTACATGATTTTATAAGATCGCCTTCATAATCAGGGGTTGAGTAGTCTCACCACGACCATCTGCAGGCTGCAGAATTAGGAAAATTGATAGCTGCTCAGTCCAAGAAGCTGGGAACCCTCGAATAAGAAGGACCAATGCAGTGGCTCACACCTTTAATCCCAGCACTCAGGAGGCAGAGGTAGGAGGATCACCATGAGTTCAAGGTCAGCCTGAGACTACATAGTGAATTCCAGATCAGCCCAGACTAGAGAGAGACCCTACCTCAAAAAACCAAAAAGAAAAAAATAAAAAGACTAATACTACAGCCACAGCCCATGGTTGAAGGCTGGAAGCTCCACTTGTATAAATCCATGTTCAAAGGCGAAGAATCTGGAGTCTGATGTACATAGACACTGGCACCAGGAAGCACCCCCCACCCCTGCTCGAGAGGAGCCATGTCAGTCAGTATGCATAACAGTTCTTCCACACTCATCCCATCTGAGCCCCAGAGATGATGTCCCTGCATTCAGGGCAGCTTTCCTTAGTTCACTAACTCATATGCCAATTGCCTCTGGAAACACAGACAAAGCCAGAAGTGTGCTTTACCAATTTGCTAGGCATCGCTTAATCTAGTCCAAGTTGACAGCCAACATTACTACATTGTTATGCAAATTTATTAACATACATATAGAGTTAAAACTCTTCTGCATATTCATATGTATCAATCGTTTCCATTATAATTTCTAGGTCTTCTGTGATATTTGGAAAGGCATTTCCCTATTTCTTTTTTTTTAATTTGTTTATTTTTATTTATTTATTTAAAAGCCACAGAGAGAGAAAGGGGGAGAGAGAGAGAGAGAGAGAATGGACATGCCAGGGCCTCCAGTCACTGCAAATGAACTCCAGATGCGTATGCCTCTTTGTGCATCTGGCTAACGTGGGTCCTGGGGAATCAAGCCTCGAACTGGGGTCCTTAGGCTTCACAGGCAAGCGCTTAACCACTAAGCCATCTCTCCAGCCCCCTATTTCTTTATAATTATTCAAACTTGTATTTTTCCTTTGTTACCTTTATGGTTTCATTTTTCATATTCAAATCTTTGAATCTGGAATTCATTTTTTATGTAAGATATGAACTATGCCATAACATTTTTCTTTCTTTGGTTTTTCAAGGTAGGGTCTCACTCTGGTTGAGGTTGACCTGGAATTCACTATGTAGTCTCAGGGTGGCCTCGAACTCACAGTGATCCTCCTACCTCTGCCTCCTGAGTGCTGGGATTAAAGGCGCGTGCCACTATGCTCGGCTAACACTTTTCTTAAGAGTTATCCAGTAACCATTTTCCCCTACTTATCTGAGATGCCACCTTTTTAGCACACTCAGTTACTGGATGTCTGAGGGCATATTTAGGTGTATTTCTAGACTTTCAGATACATAGCAGAATGCTGTGTTCAAACAAAATTTCCTAAGCAGTATCAGAGCTACTTTGGTTGAGGTGTGGTAGAGAGGCCAAACCCTTACCTACTCCTCTTTCTTCCTCGAGGCCAGCCCAGAAGCTGTCTAGAGACATTAGGATTCTGGAGAGCAGAATTGGAAAGCCATCAGTTTGGCTCACTGTTTTTCACTGAAGGCACAGTTACTCAGTGCAATTCGAGTTAGGATGGTTATACTGTTCAGAATCATATGTATGCCCCTTCACTCCCCTAGGTGAATGGAGTGTACTGATGATAGAGATGTTGCATAAACTAGGCAGATAGCCCCTACCTCATGTCAGAGACAGGTACATTGCTGCAAGATCTTGTGCAGACATTTGGGGGATGGAAGTTCCAGGAAGAGGGAACAGCCAGTGTAAAGTTGTAGTTCTGGGCTGGAGAGATGGCTTAATAGTTAAGGTACTTGCCTGCAAAGCCAAAGGACTCGGGTTCCATTCCCCAGAACCCACGTAAGCCAGATACAGAAGGTGGCACATGCATCTGGAGTTCTTTGCAGTGGCTTTCAAGGACATCTCCATCCAAAAGCCTTTTGATGACAGTGCTGTGCAGGGAACCATGAGGGAGAGAGCCTCATTCTTCCAAGAGAAGTACTGGGTACTGAATTGTTCCTTGAAAGGCAGCATGCAGAGACACACTAAGTGAAGTAGATTAAAACTGTCAGGCCCTGGAACTATTCTTCCAAGTCAGAAATAGTTTTAATAGCAAAGTCTGGAGTTTGCAGTGCAACATAGAGCATCTTGAGGCTCAACACAGCAGCAGATGAAAGGCTGTGTGACAGGGCCATAGGAAGCAAAGGACATGCAGGAAGGACGCAGGAGCACTCCCTGCAGGGAAGGCAGCATGGCTGTGGTCTCCATTTACTGGGAGCTGTGCTGGCTGGTTCTTGGCCCCTCTCCCATTTCCTCACCTGGATGGATGGATGATGCCATTCAACAGCAGAACAGGGAGAGATGCACTTGCACACAAAGAACTGGTGGATAGATCCCGGGCAGACATGCGCTGAGGGCACCATTCTGTAACACCCTGTTTGTATATCAAAGTCGGTTTATGTAGACAGAAGAGATGTGAGGCTGTCATGCAAGAGCCATGCCCTGGGAGAAAGGAGATGATAAGGTGAGGTGGGGCTGGATAAGAAGAGCACGCTTAGGTTCCAGTTCTTAAATACTAGAAAGCAAGGACAATTTGTATCTGCCCTTTTAGTGAAGAAATTTTCTCTTCAACCTCCACCTTCACTAAAACCTTAACAAATTCTGTGAAGGATATGGTACCGTCTCCATCGTGATCAGCTTCCTGGATGGTCCTGTCTGCAGTGCTGCCCAGCTGCTCATCTGAGATGTTTACTCCACCATCATGTGTAGGACAGTGCACTTTGTTCCTCCAACTACTGAGTGGTTCTGCTTCACTCACATCTTTGCACTTTTCATTATCCTCAGTGGGTTGGAAATGAGCCAAAGTTCTCATGAATCCAGGTTTTTTTAACCCGATCCTCTCCCTCTGAAAAGAAGGCATTGATGATCCTATCTCCCAAGGGGTTGATGGCAAGTTCTGGAATCCTCTGGAAATCTTCCTGGAGCCACTCTCCTTCTTGATCTCCTCAAGCTCTCCATCCTGCAATAACATGGAGGTCCGAGACCCCATCGCCATGCCCGGAGTTCTTCTGCACCCACAGCACCAGGAGTTAATAGAGTAGAGGGACAGAGACTGCAGACTGACTTAGCTTTCCATTTATTTCCACTAATCCACAGAAGACACACAGGCCAACAATGGCTGCAGGAATTAGCATTTCAGTACACCATTCCAGCCAAGCAACATACAAGCTGATCTTCTCACCCATTTAGCCTGATTTACTCGAGAGGTTGATGTTTGTTTCACATTCCGCAGCATGTCCAGTGCTCATACAACAGATGTTTGTTATTCTGAGGCCCATGGATTTTGATGGGCAGGCTACTCCTGTAGACTCACATGGGGGAAATGCTATTATCTATGAACCATTGTTTATAAGCTTATGGATTCTAGTGTATCTGTGCCCTGCCAAAAGGGCCAGTGTAGCAGTCTGACTCCTTCAGGTCTGGAAAAGCTGACTTGTCAAGAACCATTGGATTTTTGGACACACACACTTTTTTATTTTATTTTATTTTAATTTTATTTATTTATTTTTCTTAATTTTTATTAACAACTTTCATGATTATAAAGAATAACCCATGGTAATACCCTCCTTCCCCCTACTTTCCCCTTTGAAATTCCATTCTCCATCATATCCCCTCCCCATCTCAATCAGTCTCTCTTTCATTTTGATGTCATGGTCTTTTCCTCCTCTTATGATGGTCTTGTGTAGGTAGTGTCAGGCACTATGAGGGCATGGATATCCAGGCCATTTTATGTCTGGAGGGAGGACGTTGTAAGGAGCCCTACCCTTCCTTTGGCTCTTACATTCTTTCCGCCACCTCTTCTGCATTAGATCCTGAGCCTTGGAAGGTGTGATCGAGATGTTAGTACTCCAGTCACTTCTTTCCAGCACTATGATACCTTCTGAGTCATCCCAAGGTCACTGCCATCTGTAAAGAGAAGATTCTCTACCCAAAGTGAGAGTAGTGTTAATATAAGGGTATAAATATTAAGAAAAGTGCTTACTGGGCAGTTTGATAAGCATAGTATATACATTTTTCCAGACATCAGCAGATGTTACACCCCTAGGGCTCATGACTACCCCTGTTTTAAGTTTTCATTATCAGGGATGTATTCCCCCCATGGAGCGGGCCTCCAGTCCAATTAAAGGGCAGTTGGTTTCCACCATGACAGATGTGCCACTATTGCACCCGTTGGCTCATTTGGCCTGGCTGGCCAATCATAAGGCTTGCAGTGTCCACTGTTGAGTATCTTCACTGGTGGACACACACACTTTTAAAAAATTCTTTTGAAGTAACATTGTACCCTGGTCACTGATTTGCTCTTCTGGTTAGTGTAGTCACATTTTTTTCCCTGAAACCAGCTAAAGGCCATTCCAATATTCAGTCTCCCTGCATAGTTGTAAAGTGTGTGCCATGGAATGTGAATTATTTTTTTTCGAAGTAGGGTCTCACTCTAGCTCAGACTGACCTGGAATTCACTATGTAGTTTTAGGGTGGCCTCAAACTCACGGCAATCCTCCTACCTCTGACTCTCGAGTGCTGGGATTAAAGGCGTGCGCCACCACGCCCGGCGAGCAATGTGGATTTTAATAAACATGATATCAGGTTTGCAATAGCTGGCTTATGGGTTTGATGACGCAGGCTTTGCAGAACCTGTGGCCACATGGAGTTTAGTTTACACTGCTTCTGCAATGCCATCAGGAAAATGGGGCATTCATACTTGCTTGCTTGCCGTGGGTCAAGCGCCACGTCATATCCCTGGATCTCTTCCATAGAGGAGCAGAAATACCCTGTGCTGGAAGTTCCATTCACACTGTCATCTTTCAGGGCAGGGCTGCAGGAGGTGACCATAGCATAGCAGCACAGCAATCGCCTTCAGACAGGCCAGAGCCACAGCTGTTTTCGTTTGGTAGACTCATAGTAGCTGTCATCAGTGCATTGCTTTTGCAGGCTGGGCTGCCTAACCCTAGTCAGGTCACGGAGGGAGGATGCGCACACCCTGTGCCCAGGCAACCCTGACGCCAAAGTCCCAGTGGTGCTCTGGCAGCAGCCGCTGTGTCCTCCCTTTCAACTCTCTCATATTGTTTATAGTTTTTGTAACATTTCTAAGTGGCTTGATTACAATTTTTTCCCCTAAAACCAAGGATTCCACCCCAGATCTCCTCCATGATACTGTAGCTGCTTCAACTTGAATTTTGGTCTCAGCATCTGAATCTTGACTAATAGAATAACTTTTTAAAATTCTTACTTTTTAAACATATTTTTATTCTTATTTATTTGCAAGCACAGAGACAGAAAGATAGAGAAGGGGGATGCCAGGGCCTCCAGCCACTGCAAAATACAAACAAACAACAACAACAACAACAACAAAAAAAAAACCCTCCAGATGCATGTGCCACTTTGTGCATCTGGTTTTATGTGGGTACTGGGGAATTGGACTCCAGTTTCTAGGTTTTGCAGGCAAGCTCCTTAACTGCTGAGCCATTTCTCCAGCACAAGATTGTTATTTTTATACTAGACTGTATTAAAATTTTTATTGTAAATTGACAAGTTATAATTGTCATTTATGTAGCACAGAGTGATCTTATATTGCATCTAGTGTAGAATAATTAAACCAAACTAGCATGTCTATCACCTTGAATAATTGTTTTGTGGTGACAATATTTGAGATTTACTCTTAGCAATTTTGAAATATATTAGCAAATTGTTACGTGTATTCACTTTTAAGTTACTTTCGCACAGTGGTGAGCAACCTATTGGAGGAAAGATTTGTTGTGACATGTTTCAGGGGTTCAGTCGTGGTGGCTCTGTCCTGTGTGAGCCATGTTTCAGAGGTTCAGTCGTGGTGATTCTGTCCCGTGTGACCCATGTTTCCGAGGGTTCAGTTTGGAGGCTCTGCCCTGTGTGACTGAACATAAGTCATGGTAGTTGTAATGTGTGATGCAGAGACTTTTCTTCACCTCATGCCAGAGAGGAGACAGAGCTGGAGATAAGGATGGAGGGCCAGATGGAACTTTTGCAGGCCTGTTCCTAGTGACCTACTTTTCTAGAAGGCCCCTACCCTCTAAAATTTCTGTAAACTCACAAAATAGTGCCTGCTGCTGGGGACCAAGCATTTAGCAGGAGATCCTGTTGAGGACTCTAAATATTCAGACTGTAAAAATAAATAAGTGCTGTGTGATGGGTCTCAAGAAAAGTTCCTTCAGTCTAATTAACACTATATCATTTCATCAATGATAAAGATTACATTGAATCTGTAGGTCACTTTGGGCAGCATGAACATTTTAACCATAGCAGTTCTTCTAATTCATATACTTGATAGATCTTTCTGAGGTAGGAATGCAGGTCATTTGGTAGACTGTTTGCCTGGCATGCACAAAGCCTGGGTTTGATCCTCAGCACTGCATAAAACTGGTTGTGATGGTGCATACCTGTAATCTCAAGACTTGGGAGGTAGAGTCAGGAAGATCAGCAGTTCAAGGTCACTTTCAGCTGGGCTATATATGCTTAAAAGAAAAAAGAAAAGAAAGAATAAATGGAATATCTTTTCATTTATTTCCTTCAACTTCTTTCATCAAATCAATGTTTAATAGTTTTCTGTGTACAGATCATTCACCTCCTTGGTTAAATATATTCCTAATGAAAGTATTTTATTTTTATTTGATGATTTCATACATGTATATAATATATTATGATCATGTTTACCCTCTGTTACTCTCTCTTGTCCCCCTCTGTGTCCTGCTGAACTCCTTCCTCTTCCCAACTAATCCCCCTTCTCATTTCATCTCTCTCTCTCTCCCTCTTTCTTGGTAACCCAGTGAGTTTAATTAGGTTGCATGGGTTGGGGGTTCTTTGCAGGAGAAAGTGTAACTTACCAGTAGCTATACCACTGAAGAAAATGGTTCCTCCTCCCTCACTGACCATTAACTGCAATAGTTCCTCAGGAAACCCCCCACTAGCAACTGTTAACTGTCTATAATTTTTTATGCTATTAAAATTTTTGAGGGGCTGGAGAGATGGCTTAGTGATTGAGGCACTCACCTGCAAAACCTAAGGACCCAAGTTCGATTCCCCAGTACCCACGTGGGCCAGTTGCACAGGGTGGTGCATGCGTCTAGAGTTCGTTTGCAATGGCTGGGGGCTTGGGCATGCCCATATTCTCCCTCTCTCTCCCCCTCTTTCTCTATCTCTCTCAAATAAATAAAATGATTAAAAAAATTGTGTGTGTGTGTGTTTGAGAGAGAGAGAGAGAGAGAGATAGCAAGAGTGAGAGAGAGAGAAAGTGAAAGAGGCAGATAGAGAATGGGCATGCCAGGTCCTTCAGCCTATTATTTACAAACTCCAGATGCATGCACCTTGTGCATGTGGCTTATGTGGGTTCTGAGGAATCGAACCTGTGTACTTTGGCTTTGTAGGCCAGTGCCTTAACGTTTAAGCCATCCCTCCAGCCCTTTTATGCTTATTATAAATGAGATTGTTCCCCTGCTTTCACTTTCAAATAGTTAATAGTTGTTATAGTATATAGAATTGTTATCAATTTTTGTGTGTTAATCTTGTATCCTGTGACTTTACTGTATTTGTTTATTGGTTCCAACAATGCTCTTAGTGGAGTCTTTATAAGATCATGTCCTTAGCAAACAGACCTCACTTCTTCCTTTCCTACTTGGATGTCCTTTAGTCGTTTATCTTTTCTATTTGCTGTGACACTTTCGCATTGTGTTGAACACAAGAAATGAGAGTGGGCATCCATGTCTTCTTCCTGATTCTAGACATAAAAGCTTCAACTTTTCACTGTTGAGTATAGTGTTAGGTAGGGGCTTGTTGTATATGAGTTTTACTGGTTGAGGTATAGTATTTTTAAATATGTATTTTATTTATTTATTTGCAAGAGTAAGAGAGAGAAAGAGTGAGAGAGAGGGAGAGAGAGAGAAAGAGAAAGTGGGTTTATGAGTATGCTGGGGCCTCTTGCCACTACAAACAAATTTCAGATGCATGCACTACTTTGTGCATCTGGTTTCACATGGGTACTTGGGAATTGAACCTGGGTCAGTCGGCCTTGCAAGCAAGTCCCTTTAACTCCTGAGCAATCTCCCAAGTCTACATTATATTCTTTTATAAGTTATATTCTGTATATATAGTTAATTTTTGAGGGTTTCTATCATAAAAGGATATTTAATTTTGTCAAATCCTTTTTCTGCCTATAATGGGATGAACATGTGGTTTTGTCCTTCATTCTGACAATGTGATGTATTACATTTATTCATCTGACTATGCTGAAACTTTTTTTTGTATTCCAGAGGTGAATCCCATTTCTCATGGTACATTTCCTCATGAACATTTTAATCATTGTTGAATTTGGTTTTTGAGTATTTTGTGGGAATTTTTATTTCTAGGGTTATCAGGGACATTGGGTTACAGTTTCTTTTTTAAAGTTCTTGTCTGGTCTTGGTAATAAAATTGAGTGCTTGTCTATCATATACAAAACCATAAATTGTCTCATGAAATGAGTTTAGAAGTGTTTCTTCTTTTTTTTTCTTTTGAGACGGGGTCTCACTCTAGCCCAGGCTGACATGGATGGAATCCACTATGTAGTCTCAGGGTAGCTTCAAACTCACAGCAATCCTCATACCTGGGTTTCTTTTTAAAATTCTTACTTTTTAAACATATTTTTATTCTTATTTTTTGCAAGCCCCCAGAAAACAGAAAGTTAGAGAAGGGGGGTTTGCCAGGGCCCCCAAACCCAAACGGGCAAAATCCCAAAAAAACAACAACAACAACAAAAACAAAAAAAAAACCCTCCAGTGCATGTGCCACTTTGTGCTTTGGGTTTTTTGGGTGGGTACTGGGGGTTTTGGCCTCCGTTTCTAGGTTTTGAAGGCAGTTTTTTTTCCTTTTTTTTTTTAAACGGCTGAGCCTTTTCTCCAGCCCGGGGGGGGTTTTTTTTTTCAGACGGGAAAAAAATTTTTTTTAAAAATTGGGGAAAAGGGTTATAAGGGTCATTTTGTGCACAGAGTGTTTTTTATTGCACCCTAGTGTAGAAAAATTTAAAACCCAAACAGCATGTCTTTTCCCCTTTGAAAAATTTGTTTTTTTGGGGGAAAATTATTTGAGATTTCCCTCTTAGCAATTTTGAAATATATTAGCAAATTGTTACGTGTATTCACTTTTAAGTTACTTTCGCACAGTGGTGAGCAACCTATTGGAGGAAAGATTTGTTGTGACATGTTTCAGGGGTTCAGTCGTGGTGGCTCTGTCCTGTGTGAGCCATGTTTCAGAGGTTCAGTCGTGGTGATTCTGTCCCGTGTGACCCATGTTTCCGAGGGTTCAGTTTGGAGGCTCTGCCCTGTGTGACTGAACATAAGTCATGGTAGTTGTAATGTGTGATGCAGAGACTTTTCTTCACCTCATGCCAGAGAGGAGACAGAGCTGGAGATAAGGATGGAGGGCCAGATGGAACTTTTGCAGGCCTGTTCCTAGTGACCTACTTTTCTAGAAGGCCCCTACCCTCTAAAATTTCTGTAAACTCACAAAATAGTGCCTGCTGCTGGGGACCAAGCATTTAGCAGGAGATCCTGTTGAGGACTCTAAATATTCAGACTGTAAAAATAAATAAGTGCTGTGTGATGGGTCTCAAGAAAAGTTCCTTCAGTCTAATTAACACTATATCATTTCATCAATGATAAAGATTACATTGAATCTGTAGGTCACTTTGGGCAGCATGAACATTTTAACCATAGCAGTTCTTCTAATTCATATACTTGATAGATCTTTCTGAGGTAGGAATGCAGGTCATTTGGTAGACTGTTTGCCTGGCATGCACAAAGCCTGGGTTTGATCCTCAGCACTGCATAAAACTGGTTGTGATGGTGCATACCTGTAATCTCAAGACTTGGGAGGTAGAGTCAGGAAGATCAGCAGTTCAAGGTCACTTTCAGCTGGGCTATATATGCTTAAAAGAAAAAAGAAAAGAAAGAATAAATGGAATATCTTTTCATTTATTTCCTTCAACTTCTTTCATCAAATCAATGTTTAATAGTTTTCTGTGTACAGATCATTCACCTCCTTGGTTAAATATATTCCTAATGAAAGTATTTTTATTTTTATTTGATGATTTCATACATGTATATAATATATTATGATCATGTTTACCCTCTGTTACTCTCTCTTGTCCCCCTCTGTGTCCTGCTGAACTCCTTCCTCTTCCCAACTAATCCCCCTTCTCATTTCATCTCTCTCTCTCTCCCTCTTTCTTGGTAACCCAGTGAGTTTAATTAGGTTGCATGGGTTGGGGGTTCTTTGCAGGAGAAAGTGTAACTTACCAGTAGCTATACCACTGAAGAAAATGGTTCCTCCTCCCTCACTGACCATTAACTGCAATAGTTCCTCAGGAAACCCCCCACTAGCAACTGTTAACTGTCTATAATTTTTTATGCTATTAAAATTTTTGAGGGGCTGGAGAGATGGCTTAGTGATTGAGGCACTCACCTGCAAAACCTAAGGACCCAAGTTCGATTCCCCAGTACCCACGTGGGCCAGTTGCACAGGGTGGTGCATGCGTCTAGAGTTCGTTTGCAATGGCTGGGGGCTTGGGCATGCCCATATTCTCCCTCTCTCTCCCCCTCTTTCTCTATCTCTCTCAAATAAATAAAATGATTAAAAAAATTGTGTGTGTGTGTGTTTGAGAGAGAGAGAGAGAGAGAGATAGCAAGAGTGAGAGAGAGAGAAAGTGAAAGAGGCAGATAGAGAATGGGCATGCCAGGTCCTTCAGCCTATTATTTACAAACTCCAGATGCATGCACCTTGTGCATGTGGCTTATGTGGGTTCTGAGGAATCGAACCTGTGTACTTTGGCTTTGTAGGCCAGTGCCTTAACGTTTAAGCCATCCCTCCAGCCCTTTTATGCTTATTATAAATGAGATTGTTCCCCTGCTTTCACTTTCAAATAGTTAATAGTTGTTATAGTATATAGAATTGTTATCAATTTTTGTGTGTTAATCTTGTATCCTGTGACTTTACTGTATTTGTTTATTGGTTCCAACAATGCTCTTAGTGGAGTCTTTATAAGATCATGTCCTTAGCAAACAGACCTCACTTCTTCCTTTCCTACTTGGATGTCCTTTAGTCGTTTATCTTTTCTATTTGCTGTGACACTTTCGCATTGTGTTGAACACAAGAAATGAGAGTGGGCATCCATGTCTTCTTCCTGATTCTAGACATAAAAGCTTCAACTTTTCACTGTTGAGTATAGTGTTAGGTAGGGGCTTGTTGTATATGAGTTTTACTGGTTGAGGTATAGTATTTTTAAATATGTATTTTATTTATTTATTTGCAAGAGTAAGAGAGAGAAAGAGTGAGAGAGAGGGAGAGAGAGAGAAAGAGAAAGTGGGTTTATGAGTATGCTGGGGCCTCTTGCCACTACAAACAAATTTCAGATGCATGCACTACTTTGTGCATCTGGTTTCACATGGGTACTTGGGAATTGAACCTGGGTCAGTCGGCCTTGCAAGCAAGTCCCTTTAACTCCTGAGCAATCTCCCAAGTCTACATTATATTCTTTTATAAGTTATATTCTGTATATATAGTTAATTTTTGAGGGTTTCTATCATAAAAGGATATTTAATTTTGTCAAATCCTTTTTCTGCCTATAATGGGATGAACATGTGGTTTTGTCCTTCATTCTGACAATGTGATGTATTACATTTATTCATCTGACTATGCTGAAACTTTTTTTTTGTATTCCAGAGGTGAATCCCATTTTCTCATGGTACATTTCCTCATGAACATTTTAATCATTGTTGAATTTGGTTTTTGAGTATTTTGTGGGAATTTTTATTTCTAGGGTTATCAGGGACATTGGGTTACAGTTTTCTTTTTTAAAGTTCTTGTCTGGTCTTGGTAATAAAATTGAGTGCTTGTCTATCATATACAAAACCATAAATTGTCTCATGAAATGAGTTTAGAAGTGTTTCTTCTTTTTTTTTTCTTTTTGAGACGGGGTCTCACTCTAGCCCAGGCTGACATGGATGGAATCCACTATGTAGTCTCAGGGTAGCTTCAAACTCACAGCAATCCTCATACCTTGGTCTCCAAAGTGCTGGGATTAAAAGTATGCAAGAGAAACAGAGAGAGAGAGAGAGAGAGAGAGAGAGAGAGAGAGAGGAAGGAAGGATAAGACAATGGGTGTACCAGGGCTCTAGCCACTACAAACAAACTCTAGAAGCATGCACCACTTTGTACATCTGGCTATATGTGGGTACTGGGAAATTGAACTTGGATCATTAGACTTTATGGGTGAGCACCTTAACTGCTGAGCCATCCCTCCAGCCCTGATTTTTAACATTTGAGCAATGTTGGTATTACAAAAGATTTAAATTTCCTCCTGTGGAGCAGGCTTTCATCCAATTAGTGAGTGGTTAGTTTCCCCCATAACAGACACGCCCCTACTACACCAGGTGACACATTTGTCCTGGCTGGACAACCTTAGGGCTTTTCAGAGTCCACTGCTATTTAACACTATTGATAATTTCTCTCTCCCAAAGAGCTACATGCAGTGTAACTCTTTCCAGCTTTCTTTCTTTTTTTATTAACAACTTCCATGATTATAAAAATATCCCATGGTAATGTCCTCTCTCCCCCCCACTTTCCCCTTTGAAACTCCATTCTCCATTGTATCCCCTCCCCCTTTCAGTCAGTCTCTCTTTGATTTTGATGTCATGATCTTTTCCTCCTATTATGATGGTCTTGTGTAGGTAGTGTCAGGCACTATGAGGTCATGGATATCCAGGCCATTTTGTGTCTGGGGGGAGCACGTTGTCCTTTGGCTCTTACATTCTTTCTGCCACCTCTTCTGCAATAGACTCAGAGCCTTGGAAGGTGTGATAGAGATATTGTAGTGCTGAGCACTCCTGTCACTTCTTTCTAGCACCATGATGCCTTCTGAGTCATCCCAAGGTCACTGCCATATGAAAAGAGAAGGTTCTCTACCAAAAGTGAGAGTAGCATTAATATAAGGGTATGAACATTAAGCGAAGTGCTTATGGGGCAGTTTGATAAGCATAGTATATTCATTTAGCCAGACAGCAGCAGACGTTACACCCCTAGGGCTCATAACTACCCCTGTTTTAGGTTTTTAGTATCAGGGATGTGTTCCCTCCCATGGAGTGGGCTTCCAGTCCAATTAGAGGGCAGTTGGTTTCCACCATGACAGACATGCCACTATTGCACCTGTTGGCTCATTTGGCCTGGCTGGCAAAATTTAAGACTTGCAGTGTCCACTGTTGAGTATCTCCACTGGTGATTTCTCTCTCTCCCATTGAACTGCATGCAGAAAAATGGCTTCTTCCAGCTTTCTGTCAGCTGGCCTACATGGAAGAGGTTATCAACTTAGTTCCAGTAGGATTTCTCAGTGGTCTTACAGACCAAGTATGTGGAGTCTTCAGCAATAGGGTCTTACCATCTATTCCTGGTGGGAAACCAAGGGCCTCGGCAATGGCCTATAATATTTTGGGGACATCAGGGACCTCCCTGGCCAACAACTCACTGGAAGGTATCACATCCCTGGCACTGAAAATTTTCTAGCAACAATCTATGGCTCCTGAGTGTTCCATTGTCCAAAAAAGTAGGTTTCTATATGATCTATTTATATCCTCTTAGAGTTTGATTAGCCCTCCCCCCACCTTTCCTTTACTCAATCTCTTCCCCTGACCTCACTTGGGCCTTTTCACCCCCATTAATCTATTCTTCTACACACACACACACACACACACACACACACACACACATATATATGATGCCATCCTATTAAGTCCCCCCTCCCTTCCTTTCTCTTCCCTTTATATCTCTTTTGTAGCTTATTGGCCTTTGCTACTGAGTTTTCTTCCTACTCACATAGAAGTCCAGTCATCTGTAGCTAGGATCCACATATGAGAGAGAACATGCGATGTTTGGCTTTCTGGGCCTGGGTTACCGCACTAAGTATAATCCTTTCCAGATCCATCCATTTTCCTGCAAATTTCATAACTTTATTTTTCTTTATTGCTGAGTAGAACTCCATTGTGTAAATGTGCCATATCTTCATTATCCACTCATCAGTTGAGGGTCATCTAGGCTGGTTTCATTTCCTAGCTATTGTGAATGGAGCGGCAATAAAAATGGTTGAGCAAGTATCTCTAAGGTAATGAGATGGGTCCTTAGGATATATGCCTAGGAGAGCTATAGCTGGGTAATATGGTAGATCTATTTTTAGCTGTCTCAGGAACCTCCACACTGATTTACACAATGGCTGGACCAAATTGCATTACCACCAACAGTGTAGAAGGGTTCCTCTTTTTCCACATCCTCGCCAGCATTTATGGTCATTTGTTTTCATGATGGTAGCCAATCTGACAGGAGTGAGATGGAATCTCAATGTAGTTTTAACCTGCATTTCCCCAATAACTAGGGAGGTGGAATCCAGCTTTCTTATAACTAGTGAACAGAAAGGAGGCTTTCAGCTCAGTTCTAGTTTGATTTCTTAGTGACCTATAGTCCAAGCATGTGGTATATTCAGCAATAGTGTTTACCATCTAGTTATGGCATGAAAACAAGAGCCATGGCAATGATCTGTAATGTTTTGGGGGCATCAGGGACCTCTCTGGCTAACAACTCATTGGCAGGTATCCTACCTCTGGCACTGAAATTTTTCTAGTAACAATATATATCTTCTGGGTGTACCATTAATCAAAGAAGTGGGTTTCCATATGGCTTATCATAACATCTTAAATTTTGATTAACCCTCATCCCACCCTTTCATTACTCAATCTCTTCCCCTGACCCCACTTAGGCCATTCTACCTCCAGTAATCTGTTCCTCTACTTACATATATACAGTACTCCTACAGTCAGCTTTACATTGCTGGTAGAAAAAACCCAACCAAGAGCAGCTTGTGGGAGGAAAGGGTTTATTTTGGCTTACAGTCTCAGGTGAAGCTCTATGATGGCAGGGGGAAATGATGGCATGAACAGGGGGTGAACGTCACCTCCTGGCCAACATCAGGTAGACAAAAGCAACAGGAGAGTCTGCCAAACACTGGTAAGGGGAAGCTGGCTATTACACCCACAAGCCCACCTCCAATAATACATCATCTCCAGGAGCTTCCAATTCCCAAATTGCCGCCAGCTGGGGACCTAGTATTCAGAACATATGAATTTATGGGGGAACACTTGAATCAAACCATCACACCCTCCCCTTAAATCCTTCCTTCTCCACCCTCCTTTATAGCCCCCTTTTAGCTTCCTGACCTCCACTATTGGCATTTACTGTAACTCATATACAAATCTAAAGATTTGTAGTTAGGATCCACATATGAGAGAGAACATGTGGCATTTGACTTTCTGGGCCTGGGTTACCTCACTAAGTATAATCCTTTCCAGACCCATCCATTTCTTTGCAAATTTCATAATTTCACTTTTCTTTACCTCTGAATAGAATTCCACTGTACTATATCTTCACTAACTATTCATCAGTTGAGGGACATCTAGGCTGGTTCCATTTCCTAGCTTTTGTGAATAGAAGAGTAATGAACATGGATGAGCAAGTATCTCTAAGGTAGTGAGTAGAGTTCTTAGGATACATGTCAAGGAGTGGTATAGCTGGGTCATATTGTAAATCTACTTTTAGCTGTCTCAGGAATCTTCACACCAATTTCCATAATGGCTCTACCAGTTTACATTCTCACCAATAGTGTAGAAGTGTTCTTCTTTTTCCATGTCCTCACCAGCATTTATGGTCATTTGTTTTCTTGATGATAGTCATTCTGACAGGAATGAGATGGAATCTCAAAGTAGTTTTAATTTGCATTTCCCTGACAGCTAAGAATGTAGAACATGTTTATAGGCCATCTGTATTTCTTCTTTTGAGATCTCTCTATTCAGTTCCATAGCCCAGTTTTTTTTTAAAGAATATTAATTTTTATTTTCTTTATTTTTTAAAAAGAATTTTATTTTTTTATTAATTAGTTTTGTATGCAGCAAATACAGTCAGTTTGGTACCATTATTAGGTTCATCTGTGACCTACCCCCTCCCCTTGGCCCCTCCTTGTTGAGGTATATGGGTCATACATTGTGAAGTTAGCCCACAGTTATGGGTAGGATAAATGTCTCTGCATATCATGACCCAACATGTGGCTCTGATATTCTTTCCACCCCCTCTTCTGCAAAATTTCCCTGAGCCATGTTGGGTTCATTTTTGGTCTGCTTCAGTGATGAGGTGTTGGGGGCCTCTGAGGCTCTGGCTCTCTGATTTGGTAGGAGTTGATATTTCTCTGTGTTGATCTCCTTCACCCTTGTGCTGGTACCTGGTTCACCAAGAAAACAGCACCCTTGCTTGTTTTGCTAATTGTTCTTAGTTTCAGCCGGGGCCCTTTTGAGGTATGGTGGGGTGGCTCTCTCCTTAGGATCTACATCTATCTGAAAAACAGAAGCAGATTCTCCAATGGAGAGTAAGTTAGCATCAGGACAAATGAGATAACCCTTTTTTTTTTATGGAGAATTTAATAGGTGTAGGCCCTCTTGTAGCCCACAATTGATGGTAGCTTGATATTGGCGAGTGGGCTTATGTTTGGATATGGTTCTGACTTGTTGATGCTCACACAAGTGCAATAGTGGCACACAGCCATGGTGGGAAACCAACTGCTCTTGATTCGGCTAACTGATCCCCTCAGTGGTATGGGACCCATAGCTGGAGCTGGGAAACAAGTCAGATCCCTAGCCCAGTTTTTGATTGGGTTGTTTGATTTTTCATTATTTAGTTTTTTGAACTCTTTGTATATCCTAGATATTAATCCTCTGTCAGATGTATAGCTGACAAAATTTTTCTTCTGTTCTGTAGGTTCCTTCTTTGCTCTATTCACAGTGTCTTTTGCTGTACAAAAGCTTATTTTTTCAAGATAGGGTCTCGCTCTAGCCCAGGCTGACCTGGAATTCACTATAGAGTCTCAGGGCGGCCTCGAATTCACGGTGATCCTCCTTCTTCTGCCTCCCAAGTGCTGGGATTAAAGGTGTGCACCTCCATGCCTGTACACGGTTGTACAAAAGCTTTTTAATTTCATGTGGTCCCAGTGGTTGATTAGTGGTTTTACTTCCTGAGCAACTGAGATTGTATTCAGAAAGTTGTTTCCTATGCCAATATGTGGAAATGTTTCCCCTATTTTTTCCTCTAGTAGTTTCAGACTTTCTTGTCTGATATTAAGGTCTTTGTCCATTTGGACTTGATTCTTGTGCATGGAGACAGATAAGAATCTATTTCCTTCTTTTTACATATAGATATCCAGTTATCCCAGCACCATTTGTTAAAGAAGCTGACTTTTCTACAGTAAATATTTTTGTTGAAAATCAGATGACTGTGGTTGTCTGGGTTTACATCTGGGTCCTCTATTCTGTTCCATTGATTTACATGCCTGCTCTTGTGCCAGTACCATGCTGTTTTGTTAGTATGTCTCTGAAATATATCTTAAAATCAGGTATGGTGATACCACCAGCCTTATTTTTGTTACTCAGAATTGCTTTGGCTAGTGGAGGTTTTTTGGTGCTTCCAAGTGAATTTTAGGATTTTTTATTTCAAGGAAGAATGCTGTTGGAATTTTGATGGGGATTGACATTTTCAAAATATTGATTCTTCCAATCCAAGAACACGGTATGTCTTTCTATTTCCTAGTGTCTTCTGCAATTTCTCTCTTAAGTGTTTTGAAATTTTCATTGTAGAGATCCTTTAGTTCCTTGGTTATGCCATAATACTTATTTACTTATTATTTTAAGGCAATTCTTGATTTCATTCTCAGCATGGTTGTTGTTGGTACATAGAAAGATACTGATTTCTGGGTATCAATTTTGCATCCTTATACATTGTCAAAAGTGCTTATCAGCTCTAACAGTTTTCTGGTAGAGCCTTTAGGGTTTCTTATGTATAGAATCATATCATCTGTGATTGATAGTTTGACTTCTTTCTTTCGAATTTGAATCCCTTTTATGTGTGTTTCTTTTCATATTGCTGTGACTAAGACTTCCAGTACTATATTAAATAAAAGTGGGGACAGTTGACACCCTTGTCTTGTTCCTGATTTTAGTGGAAATGCTTCAAATTTTTCCCCATTTAGTGTAATGTTGGCATAGGTTTGTTTTTTATTTTTAAATAATTTTTTGTTTATTTTCATTTATTTATTTGAGAGTGACAGACAGAGAGAGAAAGAGGCAGATAGAAAGAGAGAGAGAATGGGCACGCCAGGGCCTCCAGCCACTGCAAACAAACTCCAGATGCATGCGCCCCCTTGTGCATCTGGCTAATGTGGGTCCTGGGGAATACAGCCTCGAACCAGGGTCCTCAGGCTTCACAGGCAAGCACTTAACTGCTAAACCATCTCTCCAGCCCCATAAATAGCCTTTATTATGTTGAGATATATTCCTCCTATTCCCATTTTCTTCAGGACTTTTACCATGAAGGGATGTTGGATTTTGTCAAATGTCTTTTCTGCATCTATTGAGATGATCATGTGATTTTTGTCCTTTGGTCCACTTATATGGTGTATTAGAATCTTCTAATTTTTCTATATGTATGTTGTTGGCATATAATGTTCATAGTTATCTTTTATGACCCTTTGTATTTCTGTAGTACTAGGAATAATATCTCTTTCTTTTTTCTTTCCTCTCTTCTCCCTTCTCCTTCTATCCTTCCCTTCTTCCTTTTCTCTGTCCCTTCCTTCACTTCTTGCTTTCTTTCTTTTTTTGAAGCAGGGTCTCACTGTAGCCCAGGTTGTCTTGGAACTCTTTGTCGTTCAGGTTGGCCTTGGATTCATGGTGGTCCTCTTACCTCAGCCTTCCAAGTGCTGACATTAAAGGTGTGAGTCACCACTGCTGTTTCGTTTCTTTTTGTTCTTATTGTTTCTTTGGACACAGGGTCTCATGTAGCCCAGGCTGTTGTTGAACTTGTTATGTAGCCAAGGATGACCTTGAACTTATGATCCTTCTGCCTCTACATCCTGAGTGCTAGAATTATAGGCATGTGCCACCATGCTTGCTTTTATGTGATGCTGAGGATTGAACCCAGGGCTTTGTACATGACAGGCAAGCACTCTGTCAATTGAGCTACATCCTCAGTCTCTCCTTTTGTTTTTTTTTCATTTATTTATTTTTCCATCCTTTCTTCTTATTAGTCTAGCTAAAGGCTTTTCAATTTTGTTAATCTTTAAAAAAAAAGCCTTCAATTTTGGTGATTCCTTCTGTCTCTATTTTTATCTTTTTCTATTTTTTATCTTTGTTGTTTACTTTTTTCTGATAAGTTTGGACTTAGTTTGCTCTCCTCCTCTTCTTCCTCCTTCTCCTCCCCCTTCGTTTTCCTATTCTTTCAGCTTTCTAGGATGAGTTAGGAGTCTGTGAGGAAGAATAACCTATGGTATGGAGGGCTGTAGAGAGGAAAATGTGGCTTTACAACTATAGTCCTCATTGAGAAAGCAAGGAATTCCAGAGAATCCCAGTTCACTTTCCTAAAACTTCTACTTTAGAGAATCCCTGGAAGTCCCTGTGAAGGGATCATTGGCTCAAAGAATGACTGATTGTCTAGTATATGCTTTTGAGCAGCACCTGGAGACATAGTGGCCATGACCTCATATTACTCTTAAGTAGTATGAATGATCCATACCATGGAGAATAAATAAAATACTGTAAGAGTCTCTTAGCCATGATATTTGTTGAGAGGCTTGCCAAAACAACCCTCCCCCCACAACTCTTTACTGATATAAGAATTGCCTGGTGCGGTGGTGCACGCCTATAATCCCAGCACTCCAGAGGCAGAGGTAGGAGGATCACCATGAGTTCAAGGCCATCCTGAGACTACATAGTGAATTCCAGGTCAGCTTGAGCTGGAGTGAAAAGACCCCACTTCAGAAAAAAAAACAAAACCCAAAACCCTTAAGTTATAACCACTGGATTTTTAGATTTTGAAAAGATCATTTCAATATTCAGGAAACTGAGGCAGGAGGATTGCTATGAGCTCAAGGCCAGGCTAGGCTGCAGTGTGAGACTGTCTAAAACAACAAAAGCAAAAGCAAACAAAGCTGTCTCTCAGCCAGGCATGGTGGTTTATGCCTTTCATCCCAGCACTTGGGAGGCAGAGGTAGGAAGATTGCTGTGAGTTCAAGGCCAGCCTGGGACTACAAAGTGAGTTCCCAGTCTGCCTTGGCTAAGGTGAGATCCTATCTTGAAAAAACAAACAAACAAACAAAAACCAACAACAACCCAAAAGCAACTCTCTCTCTCAAATAAAAGGAACACTTCCAAAAATGGAATTATATCAAGTGAACATTTTACTTTTCATGAATTTGGCTGTCTACCAAAAAGCAAAAACAACATAAACAAATAGCAAAAACAATTCCTTGTCTTGAATCTGGAGAAATGGATGGATTCCAATAATAATTCCTCAGTAATCATAACCAGGTTTCCTCTACACAGTAGACCAATGAGGGTCTGGCTTTTGGAGTGGCCCAGGTCTGTGTTTTTGAACCAGAGAGTATATGGTAGGTTAAGATAAAGGGTTTTCTTGCCTCATTTCAACAGCGTAATAAATCACAGTTGTGCTAGGAACTGTTTTTTTTTTTTTTTTTTAAATCCAATTCCATTGGCCTTGGAGCCTGTAAAAATCCTCTCAGCTTCTGAAAATGAGCTGACTTGGGACCCTATATGTTGACAGTGACACCAAAAAGTCCGTGTTACTGTTATGGGCCAATGCTATAGTCATCAGTATGTGCTCTGGGCACTCCTGTGAGTCTCCGAGGCCCTTTCGTGGATTCCGTGAAATCTTAACTATTCATAATAACATGAAGATGTTAACTGCCTTTTCTACTCAGGTTTTCATGAGTTACTGGAGTCTTCAGAGGCTACAGGGTGTGTGATATCATTGTGGACCAAATGTGGAAACAGATGTGAGAAACCAGTTGTCTTCCTTTAAACCGGACATAAGAGAGACTTGCAAAACCTGTTAAGCATTGCCCCCTTTTCACCAGATTGTATTTTGGATATTTTTCTGCTAAAGGATTTATTTTAATCATTAAAATATTTTTATTTTTCTAATAGTACAGTAAATATCAAAATATATTTATAAAATGAAGTTCGTCAGTGTTCTTATTATTTTTAGGAGTTTAGGTAAGGAGCTCCAGAGACCAAAAATTTCTGAGAACTCCTGGTCTCTGGTACAGGGAAACAACACAAGGTGACAGCTGATAGTGTTTGCTGAGTGCTTTGCTGTTTGATGAGCGCTTTGCTAAGAGCCTGAAGTTGGGGCTGGGAGATGGCTCAGAGGATGAAGCATCTGCTGCCCAAACACGAGTACCTGAGCTTGGGCCTCCAGAACCCATGTGAGCCTGGATGTTATTGTCAACCCCGTGCACCTACAGCAAGAAGTGGAGACAGCAAATCCCAGAGAGTCACAGGCCAGGCAGCTCAGGGAGTCTCGAACCAGGTGGAGGGTGAGGACTCACACCTGAGCTTGTTCTCTGACCGCCATGGGCGCACTTTGGCACAGGTGTCCCCAATCACACACACGACCCTCACGCATACACATGAGCTGCATCCATAGGAGAAAAAGAGCCGCGTATGTGGATTACCTCATCTAATTTTCATAACTACCATAGAAGTGCTAGCCTTCATTTCCATGGTATAGATGAAGAGCCCAGAGCTCAGATAGGATTTCTCATTTCCTCAGCTCCACAGCGGTAGAGAGAAAGAAGCAGAGCGGGCACGCACTCAGAGGGTATGGATCTGCGGCCCAAGCCCTTCACCACCTAATGGCAGTGCTTTCGGCAGCTTGTGCCTCTCTCTGCCCATCCTCACATAACCACCTCTCTCAGTTCACATAAATATTTTCTTTTTTGAGGTATGCTCTCAGTCTAGCTCAGGCTGACCTGGACCTTACTTTGTAGTCCCAGGTTGGCCTTCAACTCACAGTGATCCTCCTGAGTGCTGGGATTAACAGCATGTGCCACCTGGCTCTTGTCTTCATAATTTAATCTCAGGAAATGAGTTAGACAGAGGAGGCAAGTGGAGAAGGCTGTACCACAGTCCCTTCCAAGGTCACTTCCACTCTGACTCAGGGTTGGGAGACAACTGCTGGCTCCTCCTGATGTGAAGGTAACTAGATCCAAGGGTGCCACGATCCACCCTGGCATTTCTCCTCTTAAGTCACTCAAGGATCCAAAGGGCCATCCATGCTTATTAAAAAGTATGTCCCTTCCAGGTCAGCCTGGGCTAGAGTGAGACCCTACCTCAAAAAACTAATAAACAAACAACAAAAAAAGTAAGCCCCAGGCTGGAGAGATGGCTTAGTGGTTAAGGCACTTGCCTGCAAAGCTGAAGGACCCAAGTTCAATTCTCCAGGACCCACATAAGCCAGATGTACAAGGTAGCACATGCATCTGGAGTTTGTTTGCAGGACTGGAGGCCCCAGTATGCTCATTCTCTCTCTCTCTCTCTCTCTCTCTCTCTCTCCTTCTCTCTCTCAAATAAATCAAATAATTTTTAAAAAGTTAAGTCCCCAAAAGCCGGGTGTGGTGGCTCATGCCTTTAATCCCAGCACTCGGGAGGCAGAGGTAGGAGGATCGCTGTGAGTTCAAGGCCACCCTGTGAATACAGACTGAACTCCAGGTTAGCCTAGACTAGAGTAAAACCCTACCTCAAAAAAACAAACAAACAAACAAACAAACAAAAAGTTAAGTCCCACATTGGGTAACAACTTGGAACAATATGGTAGAATTATACCAAAGTGATGGGGGAAGGTGTATGTGGACTGGTAGGGAGAGGCTCTGTCTAACCTGGGAGTGTCATGGGTGGGGACTCTCACAGAAACTTATCCTGCTTCACCGCCAGACATTTCATATGCTGCCTTCAGACCAGCCCCGTCTTTCAATAAAATGCAGCTGTGCTTGTATGCATCTATGCATTTCCTAGGGACCAGTTAAAAGTGCGGAGGCTGGTGTGTGGACAGCTTTTGGCTCTAAGTCACCTGCACTCAGAGATCAAGAGAGCTCCTGGCTGTCCTATACATTGTCCTTTCATTGAAACTAGGAGACTTAAAAGCATTCATCTGGGATGACCAACAAGTGATGGGATGCTTTATACCAGCATCTGTCACCAGGAAGTTCGCTGCTATAGAGAGTTCTTAACATTTGACAAAACCAAATGGAGGACGACTGATATCCCCACTCTTTTTTGATACAGGCTTTGCTATGCATCATAAGCTATCCTGTGCACATAATGCAGCCCTAGGCCCTCCTCTCTTGACATATTTCATTCCAGACATAGGTGTGTCGTAACTCATTTCAGTGGGAGGAGAATGGCAAGCGTAATCTTGCAGAAAGTGAAAACTAAGTTTCACTAAGCTGCAGCTTGTGGGCACGGGCCAGGAATCATCCCGCATTCCTGCGTAAAGCTGTAAGGAACAATGGCACCTCTTAGTCAAAAGAGAAAATTGTCTTACGTGTGGAAAAATAACTGGATGGTAACAACCATTCAGAGGTTTAATCTTCATGCAGATTTGGATTTACCTGGCTGGGCAGAAGGTTCAAATACTCCTTTCTGTCCAAAAGCAGGGGCCTGATATTATCTCTCCTGAGCAGATTCTCTCAACTCACTGCTTTAAAGAAAAGCTCTTCTTTTTGTAAAATTTATTTTTTATTTGAGACAGAGAGAGAGAGAGAGAGAGAACGCAGGGCTTGCCAGGGCCTCTTGTTGCTACAAAGTCCAGCCGCATATGCCACTTTGTGCATCTGGCTTTACCTGGCTACTGGGGAATTGAACCTGGGCTGGCAGGCTTTGCAAGGTAAGTGCCTTTAACCTCTGAGCCATCTCTCCAGCTCTACAACAGCTCTTCTGTTGCATTTAGCTTTCTTGTCAGTAGCACTTTAGGGCCCTCTGAAAGGCATCTCACGTCCCTAACTGCATGCAGAATTCACTAGCCTTAATTCTGCAAAGATGCAAGGCTATACTGGCCAATTAGGGTTCTGGGATAGTGGCTCATCCCGGTGCCACATGACTGTAACCTCAGTGCCGCCTCTGAGGCCAACATGGACTACGTAGTGAGTTCAAGGCCAGCCTGGGCTACAGAACCAGACTCTGCTTAAGAAAATAAAAAGCGAGGATAGTGATTTGGTGCACCAACCTTCAGAGAGTGAGTGAGAGGGACCTGGGATTTTCTCATTTGCCATCTATTGTTAATGTGTTGGTGGGAGGTGGCAAAAGTGAGAAAATACTTGGGAACTGGAAACAACTTAATTACAGTTGAGTTCATTCTGAGTTGGATTTGGACACATTGCTGGCTTCTCATGGGGGGTAGACAACATAAGGTTAACAAGGTTTCCCAAGGTCACTGTCCTTTTGTGTGGTCCCTGTCCTGCCAGGTCAGATGAGCGCCCTGCAGCGTCCATGGCCAGTGAAGCCAGGCCCTTCCCCAAGAGGCCCGAGGTCTAGCAGGGAGAGAGATGGGGAGCCGGGCGTTCGTGCAACATGGCAACTGCATGTCGGGGAGCAGACGCGAGGAGGAAGGCCGGAGAAACGGAAGTGCCCAGGAGACAGTGCGGGGTGCTGCGGCAGGGTGGGAAGGGAGGGGGTGAAGAAATCTCATCTCCAGTTAAATAAACGTCTTACCTGCAAATGGTGAGAAGTTCCGCTGGGGGAAGCAAGAGATGAAATGAAAGGAACGCAGCGAAAATTTTAAATGGATCTTAACAAAGTTCCATACCACGCCCTCCAGCTTTAGGGAGAAATTGAGCTTTCTCCCCAAGCCGGAGTAAGCTTTACTTGGTAACAATCTTCCTTCATTCGTTCCAGTTCTATTGAGAGCACGTGTACTTGATAATGTGCTTCTTTTTAAAAATTTCATTCAATTAAAATGAACTTTTAAAGTTAGCGTACAGAGATTTAGGCATCATTAGTTCTGGCATTTACAAAAACAATTTGTTTTAGCTGATTCTCATCCTCCCCCATCTCTTCAACCCTCTCTCCTCCTACTTTCCCTTCGTCCCCAGCATCCTCCCGCTTCTGTTTGCATGTCGTGTGTGTCTCTTCACCCTTCCTTCATCCTTCTCCTTTCTCAACTCTTTTTTTTTTTTTTTTTTTTTTTTTTTTTTTTTGAGGTAGGGTCTCACTCTAGCCCAGGCTGACCTGGAATTCACTACGGAGTCTCAGGGTGGCCTCGAACTGATGGCGATCCTCCTACTTCTGCCTCCCGAGTGCTGGGATTAAAGACGTGCGCCACCATGCCCGGCTCTTTCTCAACTCTTTATACTTGCTGTTGGTTGCCAAGTTACCCACATTTGCCCCCCCTCCACACAGATATTACAAGCTAGGATCTGCGCATTAGTGAGAATGTGCTGTCTTGGTCTTGCTGAGCTTGGGTCACTTCACTTAATGTAGTTCTTTCCAGGTCCATCCATTTTCCTGCAAGTTTTATTTTTCCTTACTGCTAAATAGAATTCCACTGTGTATGTGTACCACATTCTCATTATCCAATCATCTTCTGTAGATGGACAGCCAGGCTGATTTCAATGTTCAGCTATCATTACTAGAGTGGCAATAAACATGGATGTGCAAGTATCTCTGTGGTAAAGTGCGGACTCCTTAGGATACATGCCCAGGAGGGGTGTAACTAGGTTGTATGGGAGTTTTGTTTCTAACTCTTTGAGATACCTCCACACTGATTTCCAAAAATGTGCTGGTTTGCGCTCCTACCAACAGTGAATGAATGTTTCTTTTTCCAGTTCCCTGATGGCTAGGAATGTTGAACATCTTAGAAAGTGTTTATTGGCCATTTGCATTTCTTCTTTTGTGAACTGTCTGTTCATTTCATTCACCCATTTAATGATTGGAAGTTTTGTTTTTTAAGTGATTTTTGTAGTTTTTTTGTACATTTTGGTTATTAGCCCTTGCCTATTCATTTTGCTGATGGTTTCTTTTGCTGTTGCAGAAACTTTTTCAAAATTTTATCTAGTCCCAGTTGTTAATTCTTTGGAAAATTTCCTGTGCTGTTGGAGTCCTGTTCAAAAACTCCTTGCCTATCTCTATATCTTGAAGCAGGTCCCCAATATTTCCCTGTCAGAGTTTCAGTGTTTTTGGTTTTAGATTAAGGTCTTTGATCCAGTTTGAATTGATGTTTGTACAGGGTGAAAGATACAGATTTAATTTCATTCTTCTGTAGGTGGATATCCAATTTGCCAGGACCATTTACTGAATAAACTGTCTTCCCCCCACCCCCAGTGTATTTGGCTCATTTGTCCAAGGTTAGGTGGCCAAAGCAATGTGGATTTATTTCCAAGGCCTCTAGTCTGTTCCATTGGTCTGCAAGTCTGTTTTGGTGCCAGTACCATGCAGATAATTTGTACTCAGATATTGTGATACCTCCAGCGGTGTTTTTTCTCCTAAGGATTGCTTTTGCTATTCATGGTCTTTTGTGCTTCAGTATGAATCCTTAGATTATTTTTTCCAGTTCCATGAAGAATGTCATTGGAATTTTGATATGATTCCATTGAATCTGTAGATTACTTTTGGTAAGATAGCCATTTTTGTAATATTAATTCTGCCAATCCAGGATCATGGAAGGTCTTTGATTTCTTTTTTTTTCTTTTTCTTCAGGAGAGAAGAGAAGGAGTGTGGATGGTGGGGGTCTGGGAGAGAGGGAAGAACATGGCATCTGCGGGGGTCCTGGAGAGAGGGGCTAGTGTTCTATGTTTTAAAAATTATTTATTTGCAAGGAGAGGGGGGAGGAAGGGAGAAAGAGAGAGAGAGAAAGAGGAAGAGAGAGAGAGAGAGAGAGGCATTAGGGCCTCTAGCTGCTGCAAGTAAGCAAACTTCAGACACATGCTCCACTTTGTGTATCTGGCTTTATGTAAGTACTGAGGAATTGAACCTAGGTCCTTAGGCTTTGCAGGCAAATGCCTTAACCACTAAGCCATCTCTCCAGCCCTGATTTCTTTTTTAATGTTTTCAAGTTGTCATTGTAGAGGTCTTTCACATTTTTGGTTAGGTTTATTCCTAGGTATTTAAAGTTTTTTGCAGCTACTGCAAATGTGATGTTTTTCTCAACATTTTTCTCTGTGAGTTTATTATTGGTATATGAAAGCTACTGATTTTTGTGTTTGATTTTATATTCTGAAACTTTACTAAGTCATCTGGATTAAAAATCATCAAAGAAACTTCAGAGCTAAACTACATCACAGATCAACTGGACCCAGTAGATATATGCAGAGTATTCCAACCAACAGGTAGAAAATTCTCCTTAGCAGCACATGGCGCCTTCTGTGCAGTTGACTACGTAATGGGCCATGAAACAAACCTGACAAATACAAAGATCTGAGGTTGTCCCTTGTAGCCTATTTGACCACAGCAGAATAAAAGTAGATATCAACATCAAAAGAGAATATAGAAATTACACATATTCTTGAAGACTGAACACACTTTTAAATGAACAATGAATTATTGAAGAAATCAAGGAGGAAATTAAAAACTTCTTAGAAACAAATTATGATGATTGTATAACCTACAAGGTTCTCTGAGATACAGCTAAGGCAGTCCTAAGAGGAAAATGTATATCAAGAAAGTAGAGAGATTTGAAATAACCAAATGATCCACTGAAGGCTCTATAAAAATAAGCCAATCTCAAATCCAGAATAAACTATACAGGTCAGGGTAGAAATTAGTGAAATAGACACTAAAAGAACAATACACAAAATTAATCCAACAAGAGTTGGCTCTTTTTAAAATTATTTTTATTTCATTTATTTGCAAGGAGAGAGAGCAAGAAAAAGAGAGAGAGCAAGAGAGAGAGTGAGAGAGACCGAGAGAAAGTACACACCAGGGCCTCTAGCCACTGCAGATGCACTCCAGATGCATGCACCACTTTGTGCAGCTGGCTTTATGTGGTTACTGGGAATTGAACTCAGGTTGTTAGGCTTTGCAGACAAGCACCTTAACTGCTAAGCCATCTATTCAGCCCAAGAGTTGGTTCTTTGAGATTGATAAGGCCTTAGTCAAACTAACAAAAAGGAGAAAGAAAGCCCCAAATAACATCAGGGACAAAAGGGGAACTGTTACAACAGACCCCAATTAATTCAAGACATCATTAGCAAATAGTTTGAAAACTTACACATCAAAACACTGGAAAAATCACATCTTTCTTTTTTTCGCTTTTTTTGCCTTTTTTTTTTTTTTTTTCTTTTTCGAGGTAGGGTCTTACTCTAGCTCAGGCTGACTTGGAAATCACTCTGTAGTCTCAGGGTGGCCTTGAACTCATGGCGCTCCTCCTACCTCTGCCTCTTGAGTGCTGGGATTAAAGGCATGCACCACCACACCCGGCCACATATTTCTTAAATACATGAAACAGGAATATGAAGAGGAAGAATTACAGTTTCAATAAAATCAAACATGGAAGATTTGGAAAGGTTTGATAAAACTAAGTTATCGTGAGGGAAGTGTGTTTCTTGAGTGTTGTTGCAGTCAGGTTTGCATTGCTGGCAGAAATCACCCAACCCAAGAGCAGCTTTTGGGAAAAAAGGGTTTATTTTGGCTTACAGGCTTGAGGGAATGCTCCATGATGGCAGGGGAAAACAATGGCATGAGCAGAGGGTGGACATCACCCCCTGGCCAACATAAGGTGACAATAGCAACAGGAGGGTGTGCCAAACACTGGCAAGGGGAAACTGGCTATAACACCCATAAGCCCACCCCCAAATCTCCATCAGCTGGGAACCTAGCATTCAGAACACCTAAGTTTATGGGGGATACCTGAATCAAACTGCCACATTCCACCCCTGGCTCCCATAAACTGATAACCATACATGATGTAAAATGCAATATATTCATCCAACTTTAAAAATCCCCATAGTTTTTATCAATTCCAATAATGTTCATACATCCCTATAATCCAAGTTCTTTTAATTGAGCCATAATACCAAAAATAACTTCAAAAAACAAATGGCACAGAATAAACATTCACACTGCAAAAGATGGCATTGGGCATAGCAAAGAAATACTCAAGCAATACATGATTTAAACAGAGCAAACTCTGTAGCTTCAAGTCCAACAACTCTAGCCAGTGACAAGTCTCCAACTCCAATAACTCTAACCAGCAACAAGTCTCTGGCATTCCAATTCCGCCCCTCCAGCTAGGCTACTCACAGTCCTGGGAAACTTCATCCAGGGCTGGCAGCTTTCCTTAGCAGCCATCTCGTGGTCCCGGCATCTTCACTGGGTCTCCACTGCAGTCAATGGTTCATCCTCACAGCTCCATCAGGTCTCCATGTAGGCATCCAGCAAACCTGCTTCACACTGCCCATGGCCATTTCCAAGACACAAGACTGTGTTGCAAACTCAGTGATCCTCTCTTTCCTTCATTTCTTATACTCCATAATACCAGGTAGGATGCTAATTTGTTAATCCAGAGGAGAATAAAGCAGACGTTGACAAACAGGACACTCTTTGAGCATTCAGGCCCTTTCAAAAGAGTCTACATTCTTCCTATTGCCCCAGTGCAGGTCAGTTGGTCCAATCTCAAAGGTTGTAATCTCTCAATTGCTGCTGAATGGGCAGCAGTTCACCCAAAGATTTTTTTTCTATGCCATATCCCTCTGCTCACACCAGTTCATTTCTATGCAAAGCACCCTGCACAATTTCTCAGGACATGGGCATTACAGCAAGCTTCTCACACAAACTGCTAGCCCAGTCCAAGCAAAACTCTTTCTCACCCTCATAAACCAAACCTCACAGTCCATAGACTGCATTCAGATCTTTCAGCTCTGAGCAGGATAGTCCATCAAGCTGTACTTATAGCACTGTAGGGCATCTCTTAGGCAAAGGTTTCAAATCCTTCCACATTCTTCTTCAAAATCAGCTCCAAAAAGCCAAAGCCACACAGCCAGGTGTCTAGCAGCAATCCCACTCCTCGGTACCACTTTACTGTTGCAGTCAGGTTTGCACCCAACCAAGAGCAGCTTGTGGGAAAAAAGGAGTTTATTTTGGCATACAGGCTCAAGGGGGAAGCTCCACAATGGCAGGGAAAATGATGGAATGAGCAGAGGGTGGACATCACCCCCTGGGCAACATAAAGTGGACAATAGCAACAGGAGAGTATGTCAAACACTGGCAAGGGGAAACTGGCTATAACACACTTAAGCCCGCCCCCACAATACACTCCCTCCAGGAGGTGTTAATTCTCAAATCTACATCAGCTGGGAACCTAGCATTCAGAACACCTAAGTTTATGGGGGACAACTGAATCAAACTGCCACAAGTGTTTTAAGGTTTCACCTATTTGGACAGCAAAGAACTGGACATTGTGATGATATAAAATGGCTTGATTCACATAACAGACTAGCAACCACTCAGTGGGTGTGCATTGAAGAAAAAAATCTTGGTTGTGTGTCAAATAATGGGTGAATCAGTGCAAAGTTAGCCTGTGTATAACACAGAGCAAAGTTAGGCTGAAAGGGTTTAGTGAGTTTCATGTGCATAATTTAAAATTTTTAAAATAATATTTATTTATTTGAGAAAGAGAGAGAGAGAAAGAGAGAGATACAGAGAATGGCACACCAGGGCCTCCAGTCATTGCAAATGAACTCCAGACACATATGCCACCTTGTGCATCTGGCTTATGTGAATACTGGGGATCGAACTTGAGCCCTTTAGCTTTGCAGGCAAGTACCTTAACCGCTAAGCCATCTCTTCAGCCTTGACATGCATAATATTAATGCTTCTCTGATTCATTCATGTTTCGATTGTCTAATCAATTTCCCATCAGGTGAGACTACAGGAAGGTACAGAGTGAAAAGACAGGAGGGCCGGGATGGGGTGGGGTTGTGTTTTCCATCCCTGGAATGGAGCAGACATGTGATTAACTTACCTGACCACTAGATGCCACTGTTGCTTCATGAGAATACTGCCACATGCCTGTCCTAGTGACTGTGGACCTGCATTCGGTATTTGCATCTTGTAAAAACCAGGAATGGCTCCTTTGTGACTTCTACCCCCATCTGCCCATCTTGTGCACTTTAAAAGGTGAATGGACTCAGCTATTTTGTAAGAAGCGTTCAGGTGCAAAGTTCCCAGCAAAGATCATTTCTTGAAGAATGATTTCAAATAAAGCTTTCTTTAAAGAAGCAGAGTGCTATTTCCATGGTAAAGGAAAGCAAATGTTATGGTGGGTTTAGGGCATACACTCTACTGGTGTCTTGTGTGGCTCATTCTGTCACAAGATGCCCCACAGGGTGGCTGTTCTGGCTACACAAAGGGCCAAGTGTAACCCGAAGCCCAACAGGAGCCCCCTTGGAAGAATAGCACAGTGAAGGGTCTCATGTTGGGGACAGGAGTAGAGGTAGCCCTTCTGTGTGCCGACATAGCCATGGCGATGCCCTCTGTACGTCCTAATAGCTGGTCTGGAGACCTCAGAGCTGGAAAAGCTTTGGAAGGCCAACCTTTCAATCTTCCGGTTAGTATAAGCCATTCTCTGAAACTTCCTTGTTGGCGAGGTTTTCCCTGCTAAACCACTCTCCAGCACTGTACCGTGGGGGTGTCTCCTGCAGGGCAGCTCTGTCAGGACACTCGTGCCCCAGCCAACCCAAGTCGGCCTTCCTGCACCCGCCCTGAATCTCCTCGCTGTTTCCAGACTATCAGCTCAGGGTAACTCAGTACCTATTTATTGAACACTTCTAGGTTCAAGGGCCTGTGCTAAGCCATCTGGGACATTTTCTGGAAACAAAGTGGGTTATCAATATTTTCTTACTATGTGTTTTCCGGAAGAAACATGACATTCCAGTAGAGGTCTGATTCATCCCAAATGTAGGGATAATGACTGCACTCAATCTAGAAGCTTCCATACAGTAAGACAGACTGTATTAGCCTGTTATAAATGCTAACAGGGCTGGCTCATCTGACTCTGAGGTAGATTTAAACTTCCAGGTCATTTTTCTCAGGTTCCATGCTAAGCAAGTGTTTTCTTCCTGCTCTGTACTCTTTCTTTTTTTTTTTTTTTTAAATGGTCATCTTTGCCATAAACCCAGGTCTCCAGTCACACAGTGACTACTGAGCACTTTACAGTTAGCCCCATCACTGAGCCGGGAGATAGGGCAGTCAGTCTACCTTTCGTATGTTGAGCCGTCTCTCCAAGGGTGTGCCATTCACAGATTTGAACCTTGTGCCTTCTCTGACTTCATCCTAATTGCTAAAGCATGACTGCTCGTGCCTCCTTGTTCTTCAGGGACTTTACCTGAAGCTGACCAGCTTTTACAGAATCTGATTCACTATCAAGAAATATGAACAGGGCTGGAGAGATGGCTTAGCGGTTAAGCACTTGCCTGTGAAGCCTAAGGACCCTGGTCCTGATTCCCCAGAACCCAAGTTAGCCAGATGCACAAGGGGGCGCACGCATCTGGAGTTTGTTTACAGTGGCTGGAGGCTCTGGTGTGCCCATTCTCTCTCTCTCTGTATCTGCCTCTTTCTCTCTCTGTCACTCTCAAATAAATAAATAAAAATGAACAAAAAAAAAATTAAAAAAAAGAAATATGAACAGACTTTAGCTTGGATTTGGGATTCTGTTTATCAATGGTGTGTTAAAAATTTCAAATGGTTGCATAGTTTCACAGTTTAATAACATTTGGTACATATGGACATGCTATTTTTTCAAGGAGTTTGCATTTCTTTTCTTACAAAGGCATTGACCTGAGCTCACTTCTGGTTTTGTTTTGTTTTTGTTTTTTGAGGTAGGGTCCCATTCTAGCCCAGGCTGAGCTGGAATTCACTATGTGGTTTCAGGGTGGCCTCGAACTCACAGCGATCCTCCTACCTCATCCTCCCTAGTGTGGGGATTAAGGGCGTGCGCCACCACGCTGAGCATCACTTCTGGTCTTGTTCAAGTCTTGCTATCATAAGTCATCATGATGATCACACTGACCAGATCAAATTAGTTGATATCACTGAAAGAACTAATCAAACATTGGTTCTAAGCACTCAGGAATTGTTGGGTAAATCCCTTGAAATTAAATGAATAAGTAATGCTAAAGAAAATACTTGGTCTGGAGAGATGGCTTAGCAGTTAAGACTCATGCCTGAGAAGCCTAAGGACCCAAGTTCGATTCTCCAGATCCCACATAAGCCAGGTGCACAAGATGCCATGTGCGTTGGGAGTTCATTTGCAGTGGAGCCCTGGCATGCCTATTCTCTCTCCTCTTTCTCTCTCTCCCTCTCTCTGTCTCAAATAAAATTAAAAAAACATTTTTAAAAATGAAAATACTAATTATGTGTTTACATTGTTTGCTATGATGATACTAAGTTAGGAAAAGCCCCTGTCATACTGGTTTTGGTCCTTATCTACTCATTTTGGTAAATGACAAAATTAGTAATTAGTTAATGTTATTAGTTAATATTAGTCACATAAATCATATGTGTTAATTTTTTGTGTGTATGTGCGTGTGGGCATGGGCATGCCATGGGTATCCATGTGGAGGTCAGAGGACAATCTCGGAGTGTTGATCATCTCCTTCCATCTTGTTTGAAACAGGGTGTCTCTTGTTCACCACTGGGAGGGATACACTAGATGGGCCCTTAGCTTTGGGGTTCTCAGGACTCTGTTGTCATCACCATAGGTGTGTTGAGATTATAGACACATGCCACTTCGCATCCAGCTTTATAGGTGTTGGGAATCCAAACTCTGGTTAGCATCTCCCCAGACCTGATTGATATTTCTCTCTTTTTCTTTTTCTTTTTTTCAAAGTAGGGTCTCACTTTAATTCAGGTTGACCTGGAATTCACGATGTAGTCTCAGAGTGGCCTTGAACTCACAGCGATCCTCCTACCTCTGCCTCCCAAGTGCTGGGATTAAAGGCGTGGGCCACCATGCCCAGCTTTGATATATTTTTTAAAAATATTTTCATTTATTTGCAAGCAGAGAGAAGAGAGACAGAGAGATAGAATGGGTTCACCAGGGCCTCCAGCCTCTGAAAATAAACTCCAGATGTATGCACCACTGTGCATCTGGCTTTATGTGAGTACTGGGGAATTGAACTCAAGTCATTAGGCTTTTCAGGCAAAGGCTGAGCCATCTTTCCAGCCCCCTAATTTGATATTTCTCTCTCTCTCTCTCTCTTTGGGTTTTCAAGGTAGGGTTTCACTGTAGCCCAGACTGTCCTGGAATTCACTATGTAGTCTCAGGGTGGCCTTGAACTCATGGCAATCCTCCTACCTCTGCCTCCCAAGTGCTGGGATTAAAGGTGTGAGCCACCATGCCCGGCTGATTTGATATTTCTCTATCATTTGTCCCATTCATATAGTACCTAGGATTCCTGTTTAGCTAATTAAACTGTGAACATCACAATAAGAAGATAGGTATTATGGGCTGGAGAGATGGCTTTGCTGTTAAGGCACTTGCCTGTGAAGCCTAGGAACACATGTTGGAATCATCAGGTTCCAAGTAAGCCAGAGGCACTGACACAAGCATGCGATGTTGCACATGCGCCACAAGATAGCGCAGACATCTGGAGTTCATTCACAGGCTGAATGGCCCTGGCGCCATTCTCTCTCTCTCTCTCTCTCTCTCTCTGTCTCTCCTCCTCTTTCTCTCTCTCAAAAATAAAATAATAATAAAAAAAGAAAATAGGTATTAGATGGAGAAAAAGAATCTGGACCATGGGAACTGTATATGATGAGTCAATGGACAGGTAAGCACAACAATGAAAGAAATATTTATATTATCTCCTTCATGTTGGGATGTAAATTGGTTATTTCCTTGAGAAGTTCCTAACATGAGTCTCAGAAAGTTTTGGGTCATTGATAGAAAGACACAACACATTCTTATTTTTCTCCTGTCTCACTGATTGTTGTTTTCAATCTCTTTATTGACTTCTTTTCTTCCCTTCCATTTAGTATTGGGGTGCCCCAGAGCTCAACCTATGGTCTGTTTACCTATATCTACCCCATTGGTGACCTGTTCAAGGCTCATGTTTTAAATACTGCCTTTTTGCCAACGATTCCAAAGGTGTGCTTCCTACAGTTCCCTCCGAGGCTCATGTATACAACTGTCTATGTAATATTTGCTTTGGATATAGAACGTTTCAACATGAACACCTGCTCTGCCTGTCAGACTTTCTCCCTTCAGCTTTCTCATCTCAGTGGTTGGTAACTAAGAGTATCAGCTTATAAGGCCAGAAAAGTAACAGGGGCCAGATCCTGCAGGGACTTGCATGTCCTTATATGGACTTTTAACTTTCTCCAAGATGAGAAGCTGTTGTTATAATTTGGATATTAAGTGACCCTCAAAGGCTGATGTGTTGGAGGCTTGCTTCCCAATGCAACAGTGCTTGAACATAGGGCTTTTGGGAATTATAATTGGATCATGAAGGCTTTTACTTCATCCATGGATTAATGCACTGATTCTCAGCTAGAGGTGCATCTCTCCGGGATATTCAGCACTATCTGAAAACCATTTTGGTTGTCACAGCAGGAAGTGGTTGCTACCAGAGGCCAGGGATGCCACTGTGTATTCATTCTATACTGTGTAGGAGGGCCCCTCCAAAGAATTATCTAGTTCAGAATATCATCACTGTCAAAGTTAAGATATAACCTTGTACTTGGGAGGCAGAGGTAGGAGTATTGATGAGGGTTTGAGGCCACCCTGACACTCTGTAGTGACATAGTGAATTGCACTTTAGCCTGGGCTAGACTGAAACCCTACCTTGGAAGAACAAAAATAAAAACAAACAAAAAAAGATATAACCTTGTGTATATGGACAAGAGAAGAAAACCCAACATTGAGTCTGAGACACAGGAAGTGAAATGGAAAGGGGGAGCCTGACAAACCCTCATCACACCAGTGAGAAGAAGCCACAAGCGTGGATCTCGGAAGGCAAGTGGAGAAAAATTACTAAGGAGGCATATCAGATGCCACGGGCTAGTCAAATAAGACATGAGCTGAGGATTACTCATTGCATTTAGCATTTTACATGTCCCTGGTGATATTTTTGCTTGTATGTGTGTGTGTGTGTGTGTGTGTATGTGTGGTGGTTTGTGTGTGGTATGATGTGGTGTGGTGGTGGTGTGTGTGGTATGGTGGGGTGGTGTGATGGTTCATGTGTGTGGTATGGTATGTTGGTGTGTGTGGTGAGGTGTATTGGTGTGTGTGGTATGGTGTGGTGTGTGTGGTATGGTGTGGTATGGTATGATGGTGGTGTGTGTGTGTGTGTGTGTGTGTGTGTTTGTGTGTGTGGTATATGTACATGTATGTGTCCATGTGGCTGTAGTGCCCCATGTAGTCACCTGTGATGGCCAGAACAGAATGTCAGGTTTTTTTTTTTTTTTTTTTTTTTTGAGGTAGGGTCTCACTCTAGTCCAGGCTGACCTGGAATTCACTATGCAGTCTCAGAGTGGCCTCGAACTCATGGTGATCCTCCTACCTCTGCCTCCCAAGTGCTGGGATTAAAGGTGTGCACCACCACGCCTGGCTCCATATTTAAAAATTTTTTAAATTCTTTTTAAAGAAAATTTATTTACTTTCAAGCAGAGAGATACAGAGAGAGAAATAAAGAGAGGAGAGAGAGAGAATATGGGCATGCCAGGTCCTCTATCTCCTGCAAGCAAACTCCAGATGCATACACCACTTTGTGCATCTGGTTTTACATGGGTACTGGGGAATTGAACCCTGATTATTAGGCTTTGGAGGCAAACACCTTAACCGCTGAGCCATTTTTCTAGCCCTCTTTTGCTCATTCTTATTTGAGATGCTGATCTCAGAGTTTGCTGTTTCTCTGTGAGTAATGGCAGTTCTTTGGGTTTTGTGCTCCCCTGCAGGATTGGAGGTGACTGTGCCCAGCTGCTTCTCTGGGTCCTGGGATTCAAACCCGAGTGGTCTCTGTGGTAGACAGCCACACATCGCTGGGATGAACTTCCAGACCAGGCATGGTTAGAGGGGAAGTTCCACAATGGCAGAAGAAGCTGGGCCACCTTCATAGGTCCAGGCAGAGAGAGAATCCACCACCAAAATGCAAGCAAGTGCATTGCAGGGGCTCCAGGCACTTTGCATATCTTTAGACTGGAATTCCAGATCCACACACACACCTTAGGGCTGGACCCTAGGACCCACCCACAGTGACACTTCCTCCAGCCAGGTGGCTGTAGATCTAAATTACAAAGTTTAATAAAATCCTGAATATACTGGGGCCATCCATTCAAACTACCACAATCTCTTAGGCCTTGTCTCCCCAAATCCTAATTCCTAATGTTTTCATAAGAAGTGCTCTTAACTCCTGAGCCATCTCTCCAGTCCTTGTTGGTGATTTCTTTCTTTTTCCTTCCTTCCTTCCTTCCTTCCTTCCTTCCTTCCTTCCTCCCTCCCTCCCTCCCTCCCTCCCTCCCTCCCTTCCTTCCTTCTTTCCTTCCTTCCTTCCTTCCTTCCTTCCTTCCTTCCTTCCTTCCTTCCTTCCTTCCTTCCTTCCTCCCCTCCCTCCCTCTTCTTTCTTCCCTGTCTTTCCCTCCTCCCTCCTTTCTTCTCTCTCTCTTTCTTTCTTTTGGTGTCACTCTAACCCAGGCTTACGTGCAATTCACTCTGTAGCCCCAGGCTGGCCTTGAACTCATAGAGATCCTCCTACCTCAGTCTCTGAAGTACTTGTATTGCATGTCCCACCATGCCTGATTTTGACAAAAGCAATTTCAGTGTACAAGTGGATGGATTTAAGATTAGAAGGGAAGAGGCTGGAGACTGAAAAGTACTGAAGAGCCTTGAACAGGTTTTGCTGCAAAGAGGAGTAACAAAATGTGACAGTGGCTGTCTAGAGCTAAATATCTGAGACTTGTCATGTGTTTTGCATGCTTCCAGACCATAGAAAGGGCCTGAGAACCAAAGTTAGTGCAGACCCAGGTTGAAATAAGTCATAACCCAGTTCGAGAATAAGGACAATTATTTTGGGGTATTGGCTTTATGGGCGAGGAGCAGGTCTGATGGCTTGGACCAAACTAGATCAGATAGCTCTGAAACATTCTGCCTGTCGATGCTGTCGTTTCTCATAAAAGACAAATTCTTCACCTTGCATCAGCTCTATTCCCTAACACTTCTCACTTGTAGGGATGGGCTTATTTTAGGGTGCTTTTGAGGTGAGGGTACAAATGTTTTTCAGGAAAATGGATATCTAAGCTATGGCCGCAGGCACTCATCTGACTCTGGCTTGCGTCCCTTCACTTCCGTCAATTTCCAGAGTGATCTTTCTCAATGCTAACTCAACCAGATCATTTTCCTGTGCAAAATTTGTCTGTACTGTCCCTTACCAGCCACATAATCAGTCAGACTCATTTGTGTGGCATACATCATTTTAATTTTCCTTCTTACCTCTCTCCCAGCCTCACACCCTGCCTTTCCCTGCCTTGCAGTGTATGCTGGACACTTCGTATCCAGTGCACCATGAGCCTAGCCCAAAGGTCCATGTCTCCATTCTTGCACTCAAGTTATTTTTCCTTCTGTAACACTGTATCTTTTTTTGTGTGTGTGCTTGGACAACTTTTCAAACGGAAAGCAGCTTTGTCTGCAGGCTCATCTTGAGTCAATGACAAGGGATGGGCAGAGTTGAAGGCTAAGACAAGGTTCAGGGGAGAGATGAAGTTTGGGGCTGAGATTTCATGAGGTATAGGAGGAGGATCACAGCACATGTTAAATGATGTATGTGGCATATACTTCAGTAAACTTGGTGTCTGGTGGTCGTGTAGAGAAAATCTCACCTAGGAGCCAGGGAGCTACCACATTAGTCCAAGTGGGTCTTGCCATGGGATTTGGAGATGGTAAATTAATGTTTCAATTTGAACAATTCATAGAGGGCACACATAGAACAAGAAGGCAGAAGAAGGGTGAGTCTACTGTCTTCTTCTGCTGGGAATTGTTTTCTGCCCTTAGACATCTGTGCTCCTGGTTCTTGGGTCATTGAACTTGCTCTCTTATTACACTGCTCTTCCCCAATTCCCCACCATTTCAGTTCTCAAGCCTTCTGACTTGGAATTTGGGCTGAATTATGCCACAGTCTCCTCTTTGTCTAAGGCTTACAGATCACAGATTTTAGGACTTGGCCTCCGTAATTACATGAATCAATTTCACCTTCTCTCTCTCTCTCTCTCTCTCTCTCTGTGTGTGTGTGTGTGTGTCTCTTTCTGGTAAACTCTGCCTAGTAGAGCTGTAATGAAAAAAAAAGGGACAGATTTGAGGAGCATTATTCATTTTTTTGCATCATTTCTTCTGATTATAAATACAAAGTAATCATACAAAACTTGGAAAGTAGAGCAAAGTATAAAATTACCAGATATTTTAACATTTAGAGATATGTTCATATTATGTAATAATTTCCCAATATATTTTCTATGCCGAGGACTACATGAATTAAATATCTATTATAAATGATGAGGATTCAACTTTATGCACAGCATTTCCTGGTACTATTTTCATTTGGATACAATGTATGTACTATGAAACTTACCATTTTAACTATTATGTTTACAATTCTGTGGAATTAAGTGCAACCATAATGTGCTTTTCTGTTGCTTTTTGAACTCTTTCTACTTGTTAATATTGGCTCTCTTTTAGTCAAGAAGATTTTATTTTGGCATATCTTGATTATTTTTATGGTTCAACTTGTTGTATGTGTAAGAGTGAGCATGCATGTCTTAACCCATGTATTGTATCTAGAGTCTGTTCTCAAGAGACTGCAGCAAATGAATTCTTGTGATTTTTCTGTCCTTGCCTTCAGAGCTGTTTCCGAATTTAGGTGTTTTCATTGAGAAGAGTTTTATTTTGGAGGTCTATAACCATATTCTCCACAGGCAAACCAAGAATTTGTCTGCAAAGTGTTTGGTAGTCTGCACACAGGACCTGAGACCTGGAACCCACCGTGCTTTCCCAGGTCACTTGCAGAGAAAGGAATGCCATCTCTCAACAGAGTCTTTCCTCTGTCTGATGACATCTGCTTCTTCTTGGCATCTGGAATTCAGAGGACTGTTCTCTGTCTTAGCCAAGAATCTGGAAAGTGGGTGGGAGCATCAGTTGTGATTCAGTGTTTCACAATGGCACTGAAGAGAACTTATCATCACTCAGTTAACAGGCAGCAGCTCAATGGGGTGATGATGAAGGAAGGTGGGGTGCATGTGAGGATCTGAGTATGGGCCAAAGCTGGACCAGAGATTTTTATGTGAATATTTTAGTTCCTTGCCCAGTGTGGGCATGTGTTTATTGTCTAACTGTAAGTGGGACATTTTCTTACTGCGAGTCTGATGGATCTAGTTCCACTCCCATTTCTACACCTTGTTTTTTTTTTTTTTTTTTTGTACATACAAACAGAGGTGGAGATTTTCCTCCCTTGTAAGGGACTGCTTCAACTATATCAAGTAAGTCATAAGCATGTTTTTGCGTGAACACTTAAAGAGCTGAATCACTACTTGTTTAACCAGTCACCCTATGGTGGATTTTTTTCTCTATCTTCCTCACTACTACGAGTAGCATTGCACTAAATATTCCTGTTCATATAACTTGTGTGTGCTTTTAACTTCAGTTATATTTGTCCATTCTATTTTTTTTCAGGTTATTTCCAGTATTTTCTTACTACTATAAATAATACTTGGATAAACATCCCTTTTCAATTATTTTCTTAGGATAGCATCTTACAATTAACTTCATTGACCCATTGGTCAAAGATCATGTACTTTGCAAACATCTTTGATACAGATTGCCAAATTACCCTACAGAAAGCTTGTGCAAATTTGCATAGCTGTTACCAGTGTGGGAGGATTTCTCTTTTCCCTTCCTCTTGGCATTCTGGGCTCTATGAATATTTTGTAACTAACTGAGCACATTTTGTGGACTGGCATCAGAGCATAGCCACAAATAGCACAGTTTCACTGGGGAAGTATGTTCTTCCTAAATGGCCATCTTAGAAATTACCTTCCTCCATAAGTGTGCGGTTGTCTGTGAAAGATACCTTGGGATCTTACTTTAACATCATTCAGTCAAAATGTGCCAAGGTCGGGGTCAAGTCAATTTAATTATTGTGTGCCAAAGGACCACAAGTATAAATAAAGTAAATAAAAACATCCATTTGTCTTTTCTGTAAGAGAGTCTTGCAGTATGTAAAAACATTATTCAGTTTTTCTAGGAATGTTTACTATGCAGTAATGGGGTAAACAAGTCAGTGGTAGAACATACCCAAGACTCTGAAAATATTCAGGACAGGAGATGAATTGACGAAGTCCTTCCAAACATGGCTTTTGGTCCAGCAAATTATATCTAGACACCCGGCACTAGAAATATGTAGACAAATTGGAGAGAGTTCAGAGAACAGCAATAAAAATGATGAAGGGAATGGAGGGACTGATTTATGAGGAGAGATTAAAGTAACCAAAAACACAGAGCAGGGACACAGAAATGACTTCAGGGAACATGATAACAGACAGCAAATATTTTAAAGGTGTAAACCCGCCCAAACTAGGACCTATTTAGCTTACGAGCAAGAGCAGTGAGGTAAAATGAAAGAGAAGAATCAGACTCACTAATTTATTCAGGAGCATCTCTGGAGAGAGGTTAGAAGGTTTCTGACTGGAAACATTTAGCAGCAGACAGCACTCAGCCCCCCCAAGGAGAGGATTCCAGACCGGAAAACAAGAAAATAGACTCACAGGTTAGATCATGCCAAACTCTGGAGCCCTTCCGCATTGTTACCTCATGGCGACCATATAACTACGCTATCTGGGGCCCCAAAGGTAAAGTAATATGGCTCATCTCCTTTTCATTTCCTGACTTTAATGCCTCTTTAAGTTAGCAAGTTTAATCATGTAGGAACATATGCTTTTCCAATCACATCTCCCCACTTGGTGTCTAAGTGATAGAGACGGGGGGGGGGGGCACTGCTGTTATTCAGGTAGACAATGGAGGTATTCCTGGAGTCCTTCAGTGTGTGTTGCAATTATGAAGGAGAGCAGATGAAAGAGCCCAAAGCAGTCAAGCACGTAGCCCATCTGCTCCAAACCAGGGAGGATGCCTTATCAGTGAGGACGCAGCATTTTACCACAAAGTTTACCCCCCCAATAAAACATAGGAACTTTGTTTCTTCAAAAATTCATTGGGATAGAAAGCCCCGGGGACAAGGAGAGGGCACATGCCTGTATGGAGCTATCCTGATTTTGATCTTCTCCTTGTACTGACAAAAAATTGAAAGTAAATTTGCTTGGATTGGTTCCAACTAATCAATAGTTAATCATCCACGAAATGAAGAACAGATCATTGAGGATAATTGAAACAAGAACAACACACACACACACACACACCCCTCTGTGACTTAAAGCCTTTCCATCCTTCATAATAAGCCAACATATGTGTTTTTCCCCCCCCACCCCAGGTAGGGTCTCACTCTCTAGCTCAGGCTGACCTGGAATTCACTATGTAGTCTCTCAGGGTGGCCTTGAACTCACAACGATCCTCCTACCTCTGCCTCCGGAGTGCTGGGATTAAAGGTGTGCACCACCACGCCTGGCCCAACACATGTTTAATTAGGAGTTACCATAGGCTTGATGCTGGGTTGACATTGAGGAATAGCCAAGCAGGCTTTCATGTAATGGTCACAGGAAGTGCTGGGATAACTGGAGATAGTAGCAATAAGGTGAGAAGAACCAAGGCGGGCCATGTGGACATCTCATTACATATGTATGTGGCAGAGAGAGACAATTTTTGAAGTGTCCACGTTAGGAGATTGGGCATTGGCCATAGTCAGGGGCTTTTCTGCTTACTGTGTGATCCTGCTAAATTAATCAAATTCTCTAAGTTTTTGCTTTGTTTTCCATTAGTAAAAGCATAGGTTAAAACAGTACCTATCTTATAAGATGGTTGGAGGACCAATAAATCAAGTATATGTGTGCTTACCCAGCCCTGCAGAAAGTAAGCACTCAATAAAAGTTACTATGATGTCCTCCCTTCTTCCTGCGCATGTGGGTGCTAGCAAGTGCACACACCGCGTTAATAACTCCTGGCTCAAAGCTGCTGGAGGTCTCCTGTTCTCATCTGTGAGAAAGGGAAGGTGATCTTAACTTCTGTGTGCATCTCTTTGGTTATAGAGTCCCAGGGTATTGGCGTATTCAGTGAGAAGTTTCAAATTTTGATTTTTAAAATTTCAACATTTTATTTATCACTAACAATAAAATAGCAAACATATTTACTGCTTCATTAAAAAAAAAAAAAAAACTTAGGGCTGGGGATGTAGCTCAGTGGTAGAGTGCTTGTCCAGCATGCTCAAAGCCTTGATTTGAGCCTCAGTGTGGACAATAGCAACAATATATACCCTAACCTAATCTCACTTGAGATGTCCATGACTACCCTGACTAAGCAACTTCCTTCTGTGTTTGTAACTGTGTAGACATCATGTAAGCCCAGAAAGCGACAGCTTTAACCTTTGCCTTACACTAGGCTATGAGCCCTTACCTTTTCATGTTTCTCAAGTTTGAGAAAGATTGAACTATCATAAGCACTGTGGCAGGTAGGGCTGGTAAAGTAGGGAAGGCATGTGTAGGATCCTTGCAGGAAAACCTAAGAGAAAAGTTCCAGAAAGAGGAGGCAGCACAAACCAGTGAAAAGCTGTGAGCCAAGCTAGTTTAGGTGTGAAGGCAAGCTCAGTTGTGATCACTAGAGCTAGGGGCGGCGACAGGCCTGGGAGCCGAGAGTCATTCATGTGAGATCCCTTGCCTTTGTGTACCTACGGACCGTCTACCCCCCCAAAACCAACATCCCTTCTCTGAGGTGGCACAAAGTGGGCAAAAGTCAAAACACTGATCGGGCAAAAGTTTGATGCGGTAGTGGCACTCTGGACTTACACGGACATCATGATGATGTCACCCTCAATCTGCTACCATGGAAGAGCGGTAAAGAGTACAGCTTTGGGGCTGGAGAGATGGCTTCATGGTTAAGGCACTTGCGTACAAAGCCTAAGGACCCACGTTCCTCTATCCAGGTCCCACGTAAGCCAGATGAGCAAGATCGAGCATGCGCCCGCGAGGTGGCGCAAGGAGTCTGGAGTTTGATGACAGTGGCTGGAGGCCCTGGCAGGCCAATTCTCTCTCTCTCTCTCTCTCTCTCTCTGTCTCTCTCTTATAAAAACAAACAAACAAAAAAAGAAGAGTACAACTTTTGTAAAATGCACATCAAATCAAAGGAGCCAGAAATTGCCCTGGGAATGGGCGTGGTGGGATAGGTCTCTCGAGGGTAGACACACAACGCTCCACTAGCAACTGTCAGAGGCAGGAGTGAAATTGTGTAAAGTGTTGAAACGTGGTGCTCGGGAGGATTGGAGATTTGGGGGAACTAGCTGTACAGTCAAGATGTTCCCACTCTTCCTGGCCAGCAGGATATCAGTTAGTCTTCATTCCTTGAGCATAGGCACATGTCCAACTGTCAGAGTAGAAACCGGTCCAGATCCGTTTGCCTCTGTTTCTGGAGCTACTGGCCCATGGGGTCCTAACAGCTCCTCCTCCACTCCACAAAGACAAGCGCCAACTCCTGGCTGACTGAAACATGGCTAGAACGCAGCAGCAGGTTTTGGAGGGAGACCAATGGATTTACCTAATTGAGTTTGAGTTTTCTCATTGGAAAAATAGAGATAATTGTGAGGTCAAAAGAAAACCACCTATATCAGGTATGTGTAATGCATGCCAGAAGACCCAAGATATTTAGTTTCTAACTCATCCTGGCTCTAACATCGCAGGACTAAGCCCTCCGCTGATTTGGGCCTCAATCTCTTCATTGTTAAATTCCTCAGGGGACTGGATTAGATACTTTCTAAGGAAGGATACTTCCAGCAATTTCAGTTGATATGTAAATCAATTTCTGAGGTGCCTGGTGGCTTTTAATCTTTTTTAAAGGCCTTAGAGCCAACTGTCAAATCCTTAGAGAGATAGGTTCTGTAGAAGTCTGTTGTGTGGGTCATCTCTTGTAGGGAACAAGTCTTTAATTCACAGATCATCTCAGCCTTGTCTTTTTTTTCATTGATCCTTTTTTTATTTAAAAATTTTTTATTTTTATTTATTTGACAGAGAAGGAGGGAGGGAGGGAGGGAGGGAGGGAAAGAGAGAGAGAGAGAGAGAGGGAGAGAGAATGGGCACGCCAGGGCCTCCAGCCACTGTAAACAAACTCCAGATGCATGCGCCCCTTTGTGCATCTGGCTAACTTGGGTCCTGGAGATTCGAACCTGGGTCCTTTGGCTTTGCAGGCAAATACCTTAACCTCTAAGCCATCCCTCCAACCCCTCATTGATACTTTTATGGTACAGTGGAAGTAAAAAGAAAACCTTTGCCACCACTGGCTACATGACAGTTGCAATGTACTGTGGTTCAGGAGTACTTCCCTGAAGGGTCCCCGCGTTTGGAGGTTTGGTCTCCAGTGTGGCCATGTGCGAGGGGGTGGGACCTTTCCAAGGTGAGACCCAGTGGGACTTGTTTGGGTTATTGAGGGCGTGCCCTTGGAATAGATTCAGGTAGTTCTTACAGAGTGCCGAATTCGTTCTGGAAAAGCAAGTTGTTCCAAGGGTAGCCTGATGGCCCCGTCACTGTCTGGCTTCTTGTCTAGCAGTGTGCTCTCACCCACGCACAGCTCTGCCACGGTGCCTTTTAGGGTTTTAGGTGTAGGGCTCTATGTCCCTAGGTTGAGTCTGAAACAATGTCACCAACCAAATGTGGACTTTTAGCCTCTCAAACTGTGAGTTAAATCATCATTTTTCCTTTGTAGTTACCTAGCTTCAAATTTCTTGTCATAATATTTAAAAATTGGCCTAATATTCCACATACAGTGGGTCTGAGGGAATTTTAGTCACTTAAGGTACTTTCAGGGCGGAGACCACCATGACCTGGAGAAGCAGTAGGAAGAGGGAGAACTTGACGACAGGAATTCATCTTTCCAGAGCAGCCTCTCCAAACCAGTGCTTATGGGCTTTGAAACAATGTCATGTACCTTGAAGAAAATGAAACATTTTTAGTCTAGTCCGCCAGAAATACAAACTTCTAGGTAGTGCCGGTACCCTGGCCAGAAGGGTCAACTTGGAGGGCTGAGTAACTCCTCTACTTTGTTTTTGAAATATTTAAGAAATATTTTTATTTATTTATTTGCAAGCAGAGAGAGAGAGAGAGGAGAGACAGACAGAGAGTATGGGCATGCCAGGGCCTCCAGCCATTGCAAATGAACTCCAGATACATGCACCACTGGGGAATCGAACCCTGGCTCTTGCAGGCGGGAGCCTCAACCACTGAGCCATCTCTCCAGCTCTTCCTCTGCTTATTTTCTTTTAAATTTAATTTATTTATTTGTCAGCAGACACAGAGAGAGAGAGAGAGAGAGAGAGAGAGAGAGGGAGGGAGAGAGAGAAAGGTAGAGAGAGAGAGAGAGAGAGAGAGAATGGGTGTGACAGGGCCTCCAGCCATTGCAAATGGAATTCTAGATGCACGCAACACTTTGGACATCTCACTTACATGGGTACTGGAGAATCGAATCTAGGTCATTAGACTTTGATGGCAAGCACCTTAACCACTGAGCCATCTGTCCAGCACCCTTATTTCATTTTTTAATCTTTAATTTTATGAGGCAGGGTTTCACTCTGCCCAGCTAACCTGGAACTCACCCTGTAGTCCAAGACTGGTCTAGAACTTATGGCAACTCCCCTACCTCTGCCTCCCACGTGCCGCGGCACCACGCTTGGCCCTACTTCTTTACTTCTGTGCCATTGTGCTCATGACAGAGAGAAGTGAGCGCAAGAGAGCTGCTGAAGTTTGCTCTCATAGCAATCCCTCCTGCAGCCCAGGAAACATGGATGGACTTTTAGGTGGATACAGCTGGCTCTGAGGTCTGGGTCAGAGAAGGAGGGCTAGATTTTTTTTTTTTTTGTAACCTGAGTTCTTCTAATGAGTGATGTGTGAGGATCTGAAAAGCATATGGCTAATGCACTTAGTAGTCGTATTAACTCTTTTATGGAAGTGCACACATTTCCAGGGTCAAGGGTAGAGATGTGGGAGGTGAGGAAGTATATGCAAATGGTGCTGTTTAAACCATTTTTTTTTCTATAATGCTAAAACTACTTTTAAAATAAAGTCTACTAATTTACAAAAGTGAAATGTAAAAATACAACTGGTTCTGAGTAGTTCACCTTAGAACTGCTGACCAGAGCAAATGTGGTGGTGCATGCCTGCAATCCCTGCACTGGGGAGGTTGTAGCAGGAGGTTTTGTGAGCTTGAAGCCTGCCTGGTCTATGGTAGTGTGTGCTCCAGGCCAGGCAGGGCTACATGAGTCCTTGTCTCAAATACAAGTATGCACAATACAAAAAAAAAAAAAAAAAAAAAAAAGCCCCACCAAATTAGTGCATTTATTTCTGGTTATCACCTCTTTTTCAAAGATTAACACCAGACCAACAATCACTTTAAGATAAGAAGAATGGGCACACCAGGGCCTCCAGTCACTGCAAACTCCAGACACATGTGCCCCATTGTGCATCTGGTTTATGTGGGTCCTAGGGAGTCGAACTGGGGTCCTTAGGCTTTGCAGGCAAATGCCTTAACTGCTCAGCCATCTCTCCAGCCCTTTAATTTTATTTTTGAGAGAGAGAAAGAGAGAGGAAGAAAGAGGGAGAGAGGGAGAGAGAGAGAGAGAATGGGAGCTCCAGGGCCTTTTGGTCACTGTGGACAGTGTGCTCCTTGTGTGCATGTGTGACATTGCATGCTTGCGTAACTTGCATCTGGCCACGTGGGACCTGGAGATTCCAACAAGCGCTCTTAGGCTCTGCAGGCAGGCGGCGCTAAGTCATCTCTCCAGCCTGACTTGGGCATTTCTAGTGTTGCATCTTGGGTTACGCTTGGGAGCAGGCTACCTCTGCACAGCTTCTGCCCTTGCCAATGTGTAGACTCTGCACCACCCACCCTGTGCCCAGACTATCCTTAGAGTACCATCCACCAACTTCATTCTCTCTCTGAAGACAAATGGTCAGGTCTTTTCAGTCTTAGGAGTTTCTCTGCCTATTGTATGGGGATCAAAGCAAATGAGAATTCTGTGCTCTAAGTTGCTAGAATATTAAACAATTCCTAGTGCCCAAGGTCCTGACATGCAGTTAGTGCTTTGCACCTGCAGTGGTGACCGGATGACCTTTGGATTCCAAGAATTGGCCTCCCCCCTCCCATCTGATGTTCTTTGAGTTCTTGATTATCGTTGGCCTTGTCTTCTCTGTGTGCCAGATGTTTGGGAGCAAGGTGACTGCCTGTGTTGCTTTGTCTCAAGGCCTGTAAAGGGGTAGGGTGAGTGCTCTGGTTGGAGAATGCATGAACTGCAACGCAAAAGCCAAAGCCAGTTTGTCTCTGACTTGAAGATGTTAGCTGAACCCAGACACGTTCAGTGGGCAATTGGCGATATAGATATCTCCCTTAATCTTTCACTCACAAATAATTACCTTAGCATCTACTCTGTACAAGCCACCAGCTTGGTGCTTTAAATACAGATCTGACTTTTTGTCTCAGATGCCCAAGCTGAGAAATAGAACTTCCAGACCAACGTTCTGAACTAATTGTGCTGCCAGTTTTCTGGGTGCGTTTGAGCCACATCACGAAACCTCCCTACGAACAAAGTAGGTGAGCTGATATTCCGTCACCTCCCGGGGTAGCAGCAAGGATTAATTGGCATTTATAGAGTGCTTTGTGATCCAGAGATGAAAGGTCTTTTGCCTCTGCCAAATCGCATGATTACAGTAGTGTGGTAGGATGAATGATTTAGAGCTTATGAAGGACTTTGAAGATGAAAAGAAACCAGTCTTATTATGATCTTTGTCAGCTTTTAGGCAGAACTGACCTCGAGGTTTATGTGCCCCTGAGTCTTTCCGGCACCACTGGGATTCTGTATCTTTTTTCCCCCCCTTTCTTGCATTTCCTAAGAGGTATGTTGTCCTCAGATTCTATTTTTTTTCATAATTTCTAAATGACAAATCCAAGGCAGCACCCTGAAACACAACTCTGAGACCAGGGCTGACAAAAGAGTCCTTCCAGGACTTCGATTTGGTCGCTCACTGATTGCTGATACCACGAATCCACTGAAAGGGAGAGTGAGTGCTCCCTCTGCAAACCAAGCCGAGCAGTAAGCCTACTGAATGCCCGACTTGAGACATCAGTTTATTGGCTCTTAGACTGAGGAACGTGTTCAGAATCTATGTCTCTGGGGACACATCAAAACTGCCCATCTGAGGGAGAAATGATGGCCTGGACCCTGTGGCTTCTCCTGCCTTGAAAGACCGCAGTACCTGAACTTGGGGACGGGAAGTGATTCCAACTGGGCTTGCAACAACCTTATTCTGAGTTCTCAGGGCTGGGGCGGGGGTGGGCACCACTGTAATGGACTTGAATCAGGGTCACAGTTTGGAGAGGGGTTGGGGTTCTGTTACTAAGAAAACAGAAACTGTATGATTTTACCTTAAAGAATCTCATTTCTTTCTGGAAAATTTGACACCAATGTTTATGGTATTAAAAAAAAAAAAGGAGGATTTGGTGCTTGATCCTAAGGCTGTCTTCTCTACCCCTTATTATATGTACTTCCCAGTGGTATTGCCCAACTTGTCCTACCTCAGGTGTAGTGCTACAGGAAAGGTAAGGAAGGTATGGGGCTTCAGTGATGCGGACCTTCTGATACTCCTGGATGGGGTTTATGCTGTGCTTCTGATGTGAAAGGACCCTTGACACAGTATCCTCATATCACACACACCTGGTCTTGCTGTTAGATTTCTTACCTATGTTCAAAAGAAACCCCCAAGATGAGAAGCTTTCAATTTCTTAAGGTCAGAAGGGAAATAAAATTTATCTTTATTAGCACTTTCAAAACTTGACTGGTGGGGGGCTGGGCGTGGTGGCACACGCCTCTAATCCCAGCACTCTGGAGGCAGAGGTAGGAGGATCGCTCTGAGTTTGAGGCCACCCTGAGACTACATAGTGAATTCCAGATCAGCCTGTGCTAGAGTGAGACCCTACTGCAAAAAACAAGACAAAAGAAAACAAAGAAACAAAAAAACCCAAGCCGCCCCCCCCGCCCCCCAAAAAAACCATAAAACCTGACTGGTGGACAGTTGCTTTAGAAGGCCCATGTTGGTTCCTTTTCACTTCCCCACACCTTTTCCCACTTACTTTTCTCAAGTCCACATTCCATGTTCACTATGTTCTTTTAGTATGGACACTATTTAGCAGTGGCTTGGGTGGGGAGATTTCATCTGTACAGTGCCATACGAGTGACGTATTTATGAGTGAAGGAGGGCTTGTCTCTTGAAGATAAAACAAAACCACTGGGCCTGCGCAGTTTAATCCAATAGCAACCATCACGATAGAATCTCCCCAACCTTCATTTCTGGCAATTCTTATCACTGTATAATAAACTGACTATTGTGCGAAGCTTAGAGTAAAAGCTGTAATTTTGTGCCTTCCCACATGCCCAGGCCAGACTAATTTGTGTCTGAAGGATATGTATCTAGTGCCAAGGGGAGAAAATGCCCACATCCCAGTGAGAGTGGATAGAAGAGGAAAGTTTTCATCAATTATTTCAAAGTCTTTTAGTAATTCACAAACAGGCTTGCCATTCAGTAACAAAATTGAGTTTTCCATTTCTAAACAGTGATATAACAACATGGTTGTTCTAACCAAGATTCTGTCCCAGAATATCCCATTTCTTGGCAGTTATTTTAAATAGTGCAACTGAGCTTTATTGGATTTGGGGATTATTACTTTATCCAGAGCTTTCTGAAGTCATAAGACTGCCCGATAAAAGGTGCTTTGTGAAAACACTGCCTTGTTTTAAGAAAATGTTAATCAATTTTTATAGTTATATTTTCTGTATGCTTGCATTAAGAAGTTGCTCTGAAAATATTTTTTAAAAGGAAAGGTCTAGAGAAATGACTTAGCAGTTAAGGTGCTTGTCTGCAGAGCCAAAGGACTCAGGTTTGATTCCCCAGGACCCATGTAAGCCAGATGCACAAGGTGGTACATGCATCTGGAGTTTGCAGTGGCTAGAAGCCCTGGAAACCCATTCTCTGTCTCTCTCTTGCTCTCTCTCTGCCTCTTTCTCTCTCTCAAATAAATTAAACAAAATAAAATATTAAAAAAGAAGTTGCTCTGGGTGTAGTGAGAATTGTCTGATTTTTTTGTGCACAGTTTATCTTTATATTACTATTATTATTTTATTAGTTTTTGTAGTCTCTGAAGATTGTTCCCAGTAGTTTTCTATGTAACTTGTTTTTGTTATGTCTGAATCTAATTTTATCCAGGAACTGCTGTGGCTTGATGGGTTTAAATCACAGGAAGGACAGGTGCCAAATTAAAGACTGCTTGGCAGTTTATTTTTTTGGATGCTGTATTTTTAACATTCTTCACTTTCCTAGGAAAATAACTTTTCATAAGAATGTATAGTTTAAAGAACTTTTCATGCCTGCCTCTGATGAGGCCTGGGAATGCTGCAGGAAGACTGGGGAATCTTTTGAAAGAGAAATGTAAAAACTGAACTATTAATACTATTGGGCACTAGTTTCAAGGCATTTGTTATCCAGAAACTAAATTCTGTCACATTTTATTTCTTTAAGTCTCCTGGTCGAACAGTCGATATCTTTGTCTCAATATTTTAATTTACTTTTATTGACAACTTCCATAATTATAGACATTAACTCATAGTAATTCCCTCCCTACCCCCACTTTCCTTTTTGAAACTCCATTCTCCATCATACTCCCTTTCCCCTCTAAATCACTCTCTCTTTTATTTTGATGTAATCATTTTTTCTTCTATTATGATGGTCCTATGTAGGTAGTGACAGGTACTGCAAGGTCATGGATATCCAGGCCATTTTGTGTCTGAAGGAGCGCTTTGTAAGGTATCCTATCCCTCCTTTGGCTTTTACATTCTTTCTGCCACCTCTTTCCCAATGGAACCTTAGCCTTGGAAGGTGTGATAGAGATATTTCAGTGCTGAGCACTCCTCTGATACTTCTTCTCAGTACCATGTTGCCTTCTGAGTCACCCCAAGGTCATACCACCATCTGAAAAAAAGAAGATTCTCTAGCCAAAAGTGATAGTACCATTAATATATGAGTGTGAACATTAATAGAAATGATTACTGGGCAGTTTGGTGAGCATCCTATATACATTTAGTGAAACAGCAGCAGACATTAGACACCTAGGGCTCATGACTACCCCATCGTAGGTTTTCAGTACTAGGCATGTATTCCTTCCTGCAGAGTGGGCCTCCAGGCCAATTAGTGAGCTGTTGTTTTCCCCCATAACAGACATGCCACTATTGCACCTGTTGGCTCATTTGGCCTGGTTGGCCAAATTTAGGGCTTTTAGTGTCCACTATTGAGTATCTCCACTGGTGATTTTTCTCTCTCCCCTTGATCTGTATGTAATGTACCTTTTTCCAGCTTTCTGTCAGCTGGTCTACACAGAGGACGTTTTCAACTCAGTTCCAGGAGGATTTCTCAGTGACCTTGAAGCCCAAGTATGCGGATCTTTAGCAATAGGGTCTTACCATCTGTTCCTGGTGGGAAACCAAGAGCGTCTGCAATGACCTGCAATGTTTTGGGGGCATCAGGGACCTCCCTGGCCAACAATGCACTGGAAGGTATCCCATCCCTGGCACTGAAACTGTTCTAGTAACAATCTATGGCTCCTGGGTGTTCCATTGTCAAAAAAAGTAGGTTTCCATATGACTTACTCATATCCTGTTAGATTTTGATTATCTCTCTCCCCACTTTTCCTTTATTCAATCTCTTCCCCTGACCTCATTTAGGCCTTTCCACCTGCATTAATCTGTTCTTCTACTTACATATATACAATACCAAGCTACTAAGTCCCCCTTCCTCACTTTCTATTCCCTTTATATCCCCTTTCTAGCTTACTGGCTTCTGTTACTGAGTTTTATTCCAACTCACAGGGAAGTCCAATCATTTGTAGATAGGATCCTCATATGAGAGAGAACATGTGGTGTTTGGCTTTCTGGGCCTGGGTTACCTCACTAAGTATAATCCTTTCCAGATCCATTCATTTTCCTGCAAATTTCATTTTTCTGTACCACTGAGTAGAACTCCATGATATAAATGTGCCATATCTTAATTATCCACTCATCAGTTGAGGGGCATCTAGGTTGGTTCCATTTCCTAGCTATTGTGAATAGAGTGGCAATAAACATGGTTGAGCAAGTATCTCTAAGGTAGTGAGATGAGTCCTTAGGATATATGCCTAGGAGTGGTATGGCTGGGTCATATAGTAAATGTATTTTTAGCTGTCTCAGGAAACTCCACACTGATTTCCACAATGGCTGTACCAGATTGCATTCCCACAAACAGTGTAGAAGGGTTCCTCTTTTTCCACATCCTTGCCAGCATTTATGGTCATTTGTTTTCATGATGATAGCCAATCTGACAGGAGTGAGATGGAATCTCAACGTAGTTTTAATCTGCATTTCCATGTTAGCTGGGGATGTAAAAAAATGTTAGATGTTTATATGACTTCTGTATTTCTTCTTTTGAGAACTCTCTTATTTAGTTCCATAGGTTTTTTTCTTTTCTTTCTTTTTTTCTCTTTTGGCTTTTCGAGGTAGGGTCTCACTCTAGCCCAGGCTGACCTGGAATTCACTATGTAGACTCAGGATGGCCTCAAACTCATGCAATCCTCATACCTCTGCCTCCCAAGTGCTGGGATTAAAGGCATGCGCCACCACACCAGGCACTTAGCCCATTTTTTAATTGCAGTGTTTGAGTTCTTTATTATTTAGTTTTTTGAGTTCTTTGTATATTCTGGATATTAATCCTCTGTCATGTATATAGCTGGCAAAGATTTTCTCCCATTTTGTAGGTTGCCTCTTTGCTCTATTCACAGTGTCCTTTGCTGTACAAAAGCTTTGTAATTTCATGAGGTCCCAGTGGTTGATCCGTGGGTTTTATTTCCTGAGCAATTGGGATTATATTCAGAAAGTCTTTGTCAAGACTAATATGTTGAAGGGTTTCCCCTACTTTTCCCCCTAGTAATGTCAGAGTTTTGGATTTGATATTAAGGTCTTTGATCAATGTGGATTTAATTCTTGTGCATGGAGAGAGATAAGGATCTATTTTCATCCTTCTACAGATACATATCCAGTTTCCCCAGCACCATTTGCTGAAGAGGTTGTCTTTTCTCCAATGAGTATTTTTGGCATTTTTGTTGAAGATCAGGTGGCTATAGCTACCCAGACTTACATCTGGGTTCTCTATTCCATTCCATTGATCTACATTCTGTTTTTTGTGCCAGTACCATGCTGTGTTTGTTACTATGACTCTTTAATATAGGTTAAGATCAGATATGGTGATACCACCAGCCTTATTTTTGTTGCTCAAAATTGTTTTAGATATTCAAGGATTTTTGTGCTCCCAAATGAATTTTTAGATTTTTTTTTCTATTTTCGTGAAGAATGCCATTAGAATTTTGATGGGGATTGCATTAAATGTGTAGATTTCTTTTGGTGATTGTCATTTTCACAATATTGATTCTTCCAATCCAAGAACAAGGGATGTCTTTCCATTTCCTAGTGTCTTCTGCAATTTTTGTCTTGAGTGTTTTAAAGTTTTCATTGTAGAGATCCTTCACTTCCTTGATTAGGTTTATTCCAAGGTACTTTTATTTTTTTGATGCAATAGTGAATGGAAGTAATGTGTTTGTTGTTAGCATATAGAAAGGCTACTGATTTCTGTGTGTTTATTTTATATCCTGCTACATGGCTATAGATGTTTATCAGATCTAACAGTTTGCTGGTAGAGCCATTAGGGTTCCTTATTTATCTAATCATATCATCTGCAAAAAATGATAATTTGATCTCTTTCATTCCAATTTGTATCCCTTTTATGTGTTTCTCTTGCCTTATTGCTATGGCTAAGACTTCCAGTACTATATTAAATAAAAGTGGGGACAGTGGATCCTCTTGTCTTGTTCCTGATTTTAGTGGAAAATCTTCAAGTTTTTCTCCATTTAGTATTATGTTGGCTGTAGGTTTGTCATAAACAGCCTTTATTTTGTTGAGATATGTCCCTTCTATTTCCAGTTTCTGTAGGAATTTTATCATGAAGGGATGGTGGATTTTGTCAAATGCTTTTTCTGCATCTAATGAGATGATCATGTGATTTTTGTCCTTTAGTCCACTTATATGGTGTATTATATTTATCAATTTGCATATGTTGAGCCATCCCTGCATCTCTGGGATAAAGCCTACTTGGTTGGGGTGAATGATCTTTCTGATATATTCTAATGTTCTGTTTGCCAATATTTTGTTGAGAATTTTTGCATCTATGTTCATGGGAGATTAGTCTGTAATTTTCCTTTTTTGTTCTATCTTTGGTTTTGGCATCAGGGTGATGCTGGCTTTGTAGAAGGAGTTTGGTAGGATTCCTTCCTTTTCCATTTGATGGAAAAGTTTGTGAAGCATTAGTGTTAGTTCTTCCATGAAGGCGTGGTAAAATTCATCAGTGAATCCATTTGGGCCTGGAATTTTTTTTAATTGGGAGTTTTTTTTTTAATCACTGCTTGGATCTCTATGCTTGTTATAGATCTATTTAAGTAGTTAATCTCATCTTGATTTAATTTAGGTAGGTCATATAAATCAAGGATATCATCCATTTCTTTCAGATTTTCAAACTTAGTGGAGTACATGTTCTTATAGTATGTCTCTATGATTTTTGAACTTCTCTGGTATCTGTTGTGGTGGTGCCTTTATCATCTCTAATTTTATTAATTTGTGTTTCTTCTTTCTTTTTTCTGGTCAGATTTGCTAAGGGTTTATCAACCTTGTTTATCCTTTCAAAGAACCAACTCTTTGTTTCACTGATTCTTTGGATTTTTTTTTGTTTCTATTTCATTAATTTCTTCCCTAATATTTATTATTTATTCCAGTCTACTGATTTTGGTTTGCCTTTTTCTTCTTGTTCCAAGGCCTTAAGGTGAAGCATTAATTTGTTTACTTGTGACCTTTCTAATTTCTTAATATAGGCACTTAAAGCTATAAATTTCCCTCTTAGGACCACCTTCATTGTGTCCCAAAGGTTTTGGTATGCTGTGTTCTCAGTATCATTTGATTTACGAAGTTTTTTTATTTCCTTCTTGATTTCATCAGCGATCCATTCATCATTTAGTAATGTATTGTTTAGTTTCCATGATTTTGTGTATGCTCTATAGCTTTTCTTGCTATTGATTTGTTGTTTGATCCCATTGTGATCAGATAGAGTGCAAGGAATTATTTCAATTTTCCTATATTTGTTAAGATTTTCTTTGTGTCCTAATATATGGGCTATTTTAGAAAACGTTGCATGTGATGCTGAAAAGAATGTGTATTCTACAGCATTTGGGTGAAATTTTCTGTAGATATCTGTTAGGTCACTTTGTTCTATCACCTCATTTAATACAGATGTCTCCCTATTTTTTGCTGGGATCACCTGTCAATAGATGAGAGTGGGGTATTGAAGTCACCCACTACAACTGTGTTTGCTGTTATCTGTGACTTTAGTTATAATAGTGTTTGTTTGATGAAATCGGAAGCCCCCATGTCAGGTGATTATATGTTTAGGATTGTAATGTCCTCCTGTTAGAGTTTTCCTTTAGTCAATATAAAGTGACTTGCCTTATCTTTCCTAACTAATGGTGGTCTGAAGTCTACCCTGTCTGATATTAGGATACCACCTGCTTGTTTTCTAGGCTCATTTGCTTGAAACACTGTTTTATAACCTTTCACCCTAAGATAGTGTATATCTTTTGTGGAAAGGTAAGTTTTGGGGGCAACAAATAGAAGGATCTTACTTTTTAACTCAGTCTTCAAACCTGTTTCTTTTGGTTGGGTCACTAAGGCTATTGATATTAAGAGTTACTATTGAAAGATGTGTATTTATTATTGCCATTTTTCTTGTTTTGTAGTTCTTTTTTACCTTTGCTCTCTTGTATTACTAGTATTTGAGTATGGTTTGTTTTTTCCAGGTTCCTTGTGTGTGTGCTTTCTTTTCTCTTCAATACGGCAGATCCTTTCAAGTATTTTCTGTAGAGCTGGTTTGGTCTTCATATATTCCTTCAACCTGCTTTTGTTGTGGAATGTTCTTATTTTGCCATCTATTTGATAAAAGTAACCTTGGCTGAGAGTTGTTATCTTTCACAACTCTGAATAAATCATTCCAAGGCCTTCTGGCTTTTTTTTTTTTTCTTTTTTTGGTTTTTCAAGGTAGGGTCTCACTCTAGCCCAGGCTGACGTGGAATTCACTATGTAGTCCCAGGCTGGCCGTGAACTCACGGCGATCCTTCTACCTCTGCCTCCCAAGTGCTGGGATTAAAGGCGTGCACCACCATGCCTGGCTCCTTCTGGCTTTTTAAAGTTTGTGTTGAGTAATCTGCTATTATCCTGATGGGCTTGCCTTTGTATGTGACTTAATTTATCTCTCTAACTGCTTTCAATATATTTTCTTTGCTTTGTGTGTTTTGTAGTTTAATTATAATATGAAGGTGAGAGGTTCTTTCCTGATTTTATCTGTTTGGTGTTCTATAGGCTTCCTGTATGTGTACTGGCATCACTTTCCCTATGTGGGGGAAGTTTTCTTCTATGATTTTGTTGAAACTACCTGTTATGCCTTTGGAGTGAATTTATTCTCTTTCTATTATGCCCTGAATTCTTATGTTTGATCTCTTCACAGTGTCCAAATACTTGAAATTCCCCCTCATGCCTTCCTATTAGTTTGTCTTTCTCTTTGTTGAACTGTATTAGATCTGCCACCTGGTCTTCTAGTTTAGATACTCTGTCCTCTCCTTGATCCATTCTACTGGTTTTACAGAGCTTTCTATTTGGCTTAATCTGCTTTTCATTTCTAGTATTTCTGATTGGTAGTTTTTCATTATTTCTATTTCCTTATTCATGTTTTCTATTGACTTACTTATTTCATTAAGTTGGTTTCCTGTGTTCTCTTGGGATTCCTTCAGGTGTTGAATTTCCTCCTTGATTCCATTGGTTTCTTTGAGTATCGACATAATAATTTTTTTTTGAATCTTTGTCAGGCATTTCATCTAAAGCAGTCTCACTGGAGGTTATTTCCTATGTATTTATAATTTTTGGTGGGATTGTACTATATGCATCTTAAGTTAATTTGATGCTTGGGTTTTCTAATTATCTGCTGTGTTCTTAGCTGTATAAATCTGACTTCAGAGTAGGAGTTTAAGGTGTCAGATATAGCTTTTATTCTCTAAGAGAAACAGCAGAAGTGACCCTAGGTGTTGAGTTTGCCTACTATTCAAGTGTTGTAGTAGACTGGGTGAAGCAAATTATTGGCAAATTCTAAAATTCAACTAAGCAATATAACTAAGCAATCAAACCCAGCACAGATTATTTATACAAGTGTGGGGATTAAACTAAACAGATAATTTAGTACAGCCAAAGTCCCTAAGGGTGTGTGTTGCCCCACACCCTTAATGCTGTCAACTAGGAGGTTGGGATTTCTAGTCTGAAATGGGTGCCAAGTCAGCCTGGGGCCAGTCAGGCTCTGACCCCAGTAGTGCCTTAAGAAAAAGACAAAGGGGGGGGGGGGCTGGAGAGGTGGCTTAGCAGTTAAGGCACTTGCCAGTGAAGCCCAAGGACCCAGGTTCAATTCTTCAGGTCCCACATAAGCCAGGTGCACAAGGTGGTGTATGCACCTGGAGTTCATTTGCAGTGGCTGGAGGCCCTGGCACGCCCATTCTATTGCTCTCTCTCTTTCTCCCTCCCTTTCTCTGTTTCTAATAAATAAATTAAAAAAATCTTGAAAAGGGCTGGAGAGATGGCTTAGTGGTTAAGCGCTTGCCTGTGAAGCCTAAGGACCCCGGTTCGAGGCTTGATTCCCCAGGACTCACGTTAGCCAGATGCACAAGGGGGCGCACGCGTCTGGAGTTCATTTACAGTGGCTGGAGGCCCTGGCGTGCCCATTTTCTCTCTCTCTGTGTCACTTTCAAATAAATAAATAAAAATTAAAAAAAAAAATCTTGAAAAAAAAGAGGAAAGACAAAGGCCCTAAAAATCAGGAAACATCAAAGGAAACAATAGTCAACACCAAAATATGCTTATTTGGGAAGGGTAAAGCCAACCAAGAATATATCAGTCAAATGTAATACATAATCTTTCCTGACATGGGAAGAGAGATTAACATTTCCAGTGCAGGCCTGTGTATTTGGCTTTGTATAGGTAGGCCCTGTTACCTTTTGGGATGGCTTCCAATCTCACTAATGCTGAGTGCCCACCTCAATCCCTCTTGGTGCCGGGCAACCAGGGGTGAATGAGTTCTCCAGACATTCATGGCCCTGATGGTGCCTGGAATCATACTGGAGCTGCTCAGCTGGTCCCGTTTGTGTCTCCTTCAGCAGCTGCAGTGGGCCTCTGGTGTCTTCCCTTTCAGGTTTCTTGACTTTGCGAGGAGGCTGATGTGAGTGGAAAATCCGCTCACCTTGTTCCTGCTCCTGCTGCCTGCACAGCCTTCCTGGCAGGCTTGTGGATTGGGGCTGCTGGTGCCTCCGTGGGATTCTTGCCAGTTTCCTCCTTTCTGGAAGATCTTGTTCTCTTCTGCTTCTCTGCTATGATTGATAATAACTAATACACCTTCACTTTTCAGTAGGACAGTGTATTTTTCTGTGTTTCTGTTGATTTCCCTCCCTATGCTGCTTTGGTGTGGCTACTATGCCTCCATCGTACCCGGAAGTCCTATCTTCATTATTTAATTGTAGGCTTGAGGGAGTCTTTCAAGAGGGAAAGCATCTGGTCTTACAGTGGATTTTATTTATTGGTTGTGGTCAGGTGGGAGACCTCTGGGAAGCTGACAGTTGCCAAGAATAGCAGATTTTAGATGTTACTTGCTTGCTTTATTCAAAGGGCCAGTTATTTAACTACAGTTTAGCAGCTGCCTGAATGACCACAGGTATAACACACTGAATGCAATTATCCCTTATAGATGTCCATCAAAAAATTATCAAAAAACACAGGGGAAAAAAGTGGATTTGGAGTGGGAAGTATGTTTTGCCTAGCTAGGTTCAATTGCATATTGGAACTGAAATCTTTTTAAAAAATATATTTTATTTATTTATTTGAGAGAGAGAGAGAGAGAGAAGGAGAGAGAGAGAGAGAGAGAATGGGCACGTCAGGGCCTCCAGCCACTGCAAACAAACTCCAGACATGTGCGCCCCTTGTGCATCTGGCTTACGTGGGTCCTGGGGAATCGAACCAGGATCCTTCGGCTTTGCAGGCAAACGCCTTAACCGCTAAACCATCTCTCCAGCCCTGGAGCTAGAATCTTAATTTGAGCTTAATGATAAGATAAAAGCTGTGGTAATAAGAGGCAACGTTTTGTGTGGCTGTGCATTTTCTGGAGCGAGCATGAGTAGGGTTTATGAGATTCCCCCAAACAGACACAGCCTTCAAAAGGTTCCCATTGGATGACTCAATTTTCCCTGCACTGTGGGGCAGCAGTCACCCACATGTGATCTCTGCCAGGGAAGAATGCCTGCCTGCCCGTGGGTGAGCACTGTGGTGACGTATGGTGAACACACTCAGAGATTCCTCAAAGCCCCACCAGGTGTCCGAAGTGGTTGAAACAAGACAGGGGTGTGATGGGCACTGGGAAGGTATATCTCTCTTCCAAAAGGGGCTGGTTAATAGATTGAACAAAAGGATGTCTCTAAAAATAACATGCTACACCAGATGCCAAAGGCTAAACTATACATAGATTTCCTTGGATTAGTTTTAGGGCAGTATTTAATTCCACACCCAGGGATCCATGCACTTTGAATATTTGTCACATAGACAGTCATGTCACCTGACCTTGACCCTCAGCATTTTGGATGAATACATATGCTAATAGGAAGCAAGTTAAACTACAGAAGTGTCAATGATGCATTGGTTTCTTAATTTAATGAACTTTGCTTAGAATATAACATATTAGAGCCTTTTAGGACCAACTGATGAATGAAAATTTTAGGTGTAAGTGTGTTTGCTCCTCTGTCCAAGTTGCTTAAGATCTCATGGGTAACTGGGACAAGGTGGGTTTACCTTGTTTTGAAAAATGTTTAAAATCAACGGTCAGATTTTATATTCATTAGTTACAATAAACATATTTTCAAAGTGAAAAAAAAAAAAAGAGGATGAAGGAATCTGGTCTTCAGAGACAAGGGAGGCCCTGGTGGACTGCCCCAGTAGGTAGCCACATGGAGGAGTGGAATGGACTGGAACTCCAAGTAGACTGAGGAGCATATGAAAATGGATAGAAGGAAGCTGGGAGCCCAGTTCAAAGGAAATCCATCCTGGGCTATGCTTGAGGTGATGATGGTCAGGGCTTTTCCCAGGGAAGCCGAGCACCCCCAGTGGTCTGTGTGGATTGATTGAGGCATTTCTTCAACAGAGCTTTTCCCCTAGTGTCAAGAACTTTATTTCATCCTTTCCTCATTCTTCCCCTTCCTAGGATGTTGGCCGTACCTAAAGAGAGGGGGGCTACTTGAATGGGTTCTTCTGAGAGCTCACAAAAACAATGAGAGTTAGGGTTCTGAGAGTGGGTTTACTTGAGTTTGAGGCCTTCATCATTCTCTTTTTCTATGAAATTGAGGATTTCTGAATCCATATCCACATCATTCACTCTCTGTCTGACTCTGGGCAGAGTTTCTGCTCCCTCAGAAAGTAAATTTGTTGTCTCTACAATGAGGATTGAATCTCCCCAAGTGAGCTGTGGGGTGAGGTGATGTCCTGTGCAGGGAAAGCAAGCTCTCCCTGGCGTTTGCCCTGATCCTTCTTCAGAATTTGCCAAGTCTCATTCACGGAACAGGAAGACAACAGCTGTACAGTTTGCTTCTGTGTGTGAAAGAATGGTTGAGAAGCGTATAAACGCAACAGAGACTGAAGACAATCCCCTAAGAAAGGCTGATAACAACCTTTCTTTTTATCACCCAAATGACAGGAGTTGCCACATCTCAGTGTCTCCCTTAGATTGGTGAGATTGAGTGAAGGTTTTAATCCCTTTTAGTCTATCACACTTCTGAGTGGGTATAGCTTATGGTAAAACATGTGCTCAGCATATGCACAAGGCTTCAAGTTTGATATTCAGCACCCAAACCCAACCAACAAAAACCAACCTGTGACGCTTTACCTCTGTCAGAATCTTGCTCACCCAGGGTTTACGATGGTCAGGGCAGAACTTCTAAACTATGGTTACATGTTAGAGATCCCAGGAAGCTTTTTACACTTGCTCATATTTGGGTCTCACTTCAGACATGTTAAGTGAGGATTATTAAGGAACCGTCACCCTGCGGGGTCCTAGGGTTAAAGCGGCACTAGTGGCTGTAGGAGAAGTCCTGTCATAGCTGTCAGCTTATAGCATCATTTATAATAATTCACTGAAGTTAGAGAATTAGAATGTCAAAAGTTAAAAAATTTCTCCTTGCTTTGAGATTTTTGGAATTTTCTTTTGGTGAATAATTGTTTTTTTTTTTTTTTTCCAAAGATGTATGTAATTGCTAGTTCTAGAGCTTTCTCTTTTGCCAAATATTCATAGCATAAAGATGTATGTTGTCAATTATGTTTTTAATTAGAATAGAAATGTGTGTAAAGCTCTTTCACAGAAATGCATACTAAATCTGTTTCAGAGAAACTTACTTGTAAGACATTTTTTTTTTTTTTTTTTTTTTTTTTACCCAATTCCAATTCTGGCTTTGGCTTTCATTCAAGAGAAGCCACTACAACGAAATATTTTCTGACACTGTAGGAATAGCTGTCCTTGATGTGTGTGTCCTTATTTATGACAGGGTTCCTAAAAACCTCCACAAATAAACCTGTTTTGTTTAATGAAAAATATTTCAAAATGGAAGAGGGATGTATGCCATGTTGACCCAAAAATAGCAAGCTATAATGAGCTCAATATGGGCAAGGGCTTAAAAGCTTGTCTTCATGGGAAATTCTTATTGATTTTACTTGACTATAATTGGAGGGGAAAATGTAATGGTATTTTAGCATGACAATTGCATAATGTGTGCTCATTGAACCTCAAAATGTGTGGTCTTTGAAAAGAATTTTGTAAGAGAAATTTCATAAATCCTATGTATGGATGGATGTGTATACTTTTTAGGAGGATAACTATGAAGTTTGTGCAGCAGCTTGCTTTTTTTCATTTTATCAATATATAATAGACATTATTTAAAAAATAATTTAGTTATTTATTTATTTGAGAGAAAGAGAGTGAGAGGCAGAATTGGTTCACCAGGGCTTCCAGCCACTGCAAACGAATTCCAGACGCATGTGCCACCTTATGCATCTGACTTACATGGGTCCTGGGGAATCGAACTGAGGTCCTTTGGCTTTGCAGACAAATGCCTTAACCGCTAAGCCATCTCTCCAGCCCCTATAGTAGACATTCTTGTCAATACCGTGATATTCATGCTAATTTTAATGCTCAGACAATATTGCTTATTTTGGATTCAGTAGCATGTATTTAACTTATCTCCAATTTCTGGACATATAAGCTGTTTCCAATTTTTTTTTTTTTGTTGTTTTTGGTTTTTCAAGGTAGGGTCTTGCTCTAGCCCAGGCTGACCTGGAATTCACTATGTAGTCTGAGGGTGGGCTTGAACTCATGGCGATCCTCCTACCTCTGCCTCCCAAGTGTTGGGACCACGCCTGGTTTTGTTTCCAACTTTTTTATATTCAACACTGTAATGGACACCCTTGTTCATATAATTGTTGGTACAATTGTTTCCTAAAGATAGTTCAAGCCAGTGGAATTAGTGATGAAAGTGTTCATAATTTTGAGAAATTTTGCAATTTTGATATGTATTCCATATTATGTTGGAGGCTGCCTTTACACATACTGAAACAATTATTTCTTATGCATCTTCTCCTTTTTTAAAATTTTTAACTTTTTATTGACAACTTCCATAAATATAGACAATATACTATGATTATAAGCCTCTCCCACTACCCATTCCTCCCCTCAAACCCCCTCCACTAAATCCCTTCTTCCTTCTAACTAGTCTTTCTTCTATTTTTTTTAAAGAATGGGGGGCTGGAGAGATGGCTTAGTGGTTAAGGCAAAGCCTAAGGACCCATGTTCGACTTTCAGATCCCACATAAGCCAGAGGCACAAAGGTGAAATAAGCGCAAGGTTGCACATGCCCACTAGATGGTGCAAGCATCTGGAGTTATTTGCAGTGGCTGAGACCCTCCTGCACCAATTCTCTTTCTTGCTTGCCTGCCTACTGCTCCCTTCCTTCCTTCCTTCCTTCCTTCCTTCCTTCCTTCCTTCCTTCCTTCCTTCCTTTCTCTCTCTCTCTAAAATAAATAAATAAATAATGATAAAAAAGAATGATCACACCAGGGTCTCTAGCCACTGCAAATGAACTCCAGATGCACATACCACTATGTGCATCTGGCTTATACGAGTACTATGGAACCAAACCTGGGTCCTTTGGCTTTGCAGGCAAGCACCTTAACTGCTAAGCTATCTCTCCAGGCCATTTCTTCATTTCGATGTCATCGTTTTTTTCTTCCTGTTATGCAGGTCTTGTGAAGGTAACATCAGGCACTGTGAGGTCATGAATGTTAAGGCCACTTTGTGTCTTGAGGACAGCATTGTATGTAGTCCTTCCCTTCTTTTGGCTCTTGCACTCTTTCTTCCGCCTCTTCTGCGAGGGTCCCTGAGCCTTGAAGGGTGCGATAAAGAGATGTCTCATTTAGTGCTGAACACTGCACTGTCACTTCTCAGCAATGTGGTGAGTTTTTAACCAAAAGTGGGAGTCGCATTAATATATGTGCATAAGCATAAGTATATAGATGGCAGTTAGGTGAGCATAATACATTATGCATCACTTTCTACTCAGCACTGCAGGTTTGTCATCTACTGAGCTGCTTGAAATCCGAAGTGAAAATCTCCCCTAACAACTCAGCCCATAGCTTCCAAACTCCTCACCTTTATCCTGCAGGTAAAATGCCAGAGAGAGCTAAGTATGTGTTGAAATAACAAGCCCAGGGCCGGGGAGATGAAAAAGAGAAAGAGGCTATTGACAATGGACCTAGGAGAAATTAATACTATTTTCACTTTTCAGTGTCTGAGAACAATGAAATTTCCTCCAAAGACAAGTTAGGGTTGCAAAGAAGGGAAAACTGGAAATTCCACTTAAAATTCTACTGGGCCTTAGATTTGAGATTGGCAGCAGGAGGCATTGCAGGTGCCTTGTCTGTTCTTTTGAACTTGCCTTTTGATCTCATTTAAATTTCCTCCTCATTTCACCTGTTCTGGGTTTATTGTCTGGAAAACAAGCAGGTGAATATATTAGCTCCTCCTTAAGGCTAGACTACAGGAAATTTATGTTCAGGTCAGGAGTCGTATAACATGACTACATGCTTCATGTTTATGAGAAAATTAAGCAATAGGGAATTTTATGCTGGGATTTATGACACCAACTTGTAGCAGGCATATTGTGGGGTAGGGAGGGAGGATTTTAAACAAGGGAAAAACACCCTGTAGTACTGATTCAAATTCTTCAATTGATGGGAAAAACATGTAAAGATTTATTCTGGAAATTGCCTATGAGTTCAGACAAGAGACAGGAAAACATAAATATTATAGTCAGTCCCCCTTCCCTCAGATACCGAAGTCATATACGACTTCAAATGAAGTGATTTCAGCTCTCCAGGCATCTGCATGCAGACCAGAATTGTCTAAGAGCATTTAATTACATGTTTAAGCAACTTCTATCTCTATTAATTCCAGGAGGGAAAGGGAAAGAAAAGAGAAGCATGTGTGCAATTGAGAGGGCGAGACTCCTACATTCCCTCAAATCCTGACCTGCACCTTATGAATCCGCACTCACAGCCCATAAAAGCCAGCACAAAGGGGCACAGCAGCTGGAATCATTCAGCAACGGCAATGGCTTTCAAAGACGTGGCCAGCAGCAGGTGGAATATACATCAGGGGTCCTTTAGTCTTCAAATAGTACTTCTTCTTACTGGGAAGCAGTGTGGCTCTTACGTAGTCAATAAAGAGCAAAACCAGGGTGCTTATGACTCCAGTGTCACACTGCCACGGAGCTCAGAAAAGACTGACTTCAAGTGCTGGAGGGCCTGGGTCCTGGCTTGGCAGAATGGATTCTGCAAACCACACTGAGATTCCCCTTGCCACCCCCCACCCCACCCCGAGTCCCGCCACCCCCCAGCTTAATGGCTGGAATCATTGAGTAGAATTCAGCTTGCTCTACAGTGATTGCTCTAAATTTGTGTGACTTCGCCAATTGTTTCTCACTTGATCAGCGTCTAAAAATCCATTTAATCCGCTATAACAAAATATTATAAACAGGGTGTTTCATGAACAACAGAAATTTACTTCTCGTAGTTCTGGAGGCTAGGAAAGCTAAGACCCAGGATCTGCAGACCCAGGGTACAGTAAGGGTCCACCTTCTAGTTCACACAGAGTGCTTCTGGCTGTGTCCTCACGGCACAGAAGTGAGAGCTCTTTCTCAGGTCTGCGTGTGTGTGTAAGTGTGTGTGCAGATAAACAGTGTGCATGGGGAGGGCCAGAGATCAATCTTGGGTGTTATTCCTTAGGCACTAGCAACCTTTTTTGGGAGACTTTTTTTTTTAGATCAATTTAAAAATTTTATTTATTTATTTTTGAGGTAGGGTCTCATTCTAGCCCAGGCTGACCTGGAATTCACTGTGTAGTCTCAGAGTGGCCTTGAACTCAGATTTATCCTCCTACCTCTACCTCCTGAGTGCTGGGATTAAAGGCATGCACCACCATGCTTGGCTTAAAATTTTATGTTTATTTAAATTTTTATTGTATTTTTATTAGAGAGAGAGAGAATAGGTGCACCAGAGCCTCTGGCCACTGCAAACAAACTCCAGATGCATGAGTCACCTTGTGCATCTGGCTTACGTAGGTCCTGCGGAATTGAGCCTGGGTCCTTTGGCTTTGCAGGCAAGCACCTTAAGTGCTAAGCCATCTCTCCAGCTTGACATTGTATTTTGAGTTCCTAGCTTGGAACTCTCCAAATGGACTAGACTGGCTGACCAGGGAGCCCCCAGGATATTTCTTTTTTTGCCTTTCTAGTGCTAGGATTATAGTGGGCTCACCACCATGCCCAGCTTTGTTCTTACGTAGGCTTGTGGTACTGAACTATCTTCGTAGGCCCGTCAGCTCTCTTTTCTAAAAACACTGTGAGGGTTTCTATTGATTGCTACCTTGACAGGGCTTGTCTGTGAGGGATTATCTTGATTAGGATAATTAAGATGGGAAGACCCACCTTAACTGTGGGTGGCACCATTTCACGAGCCAGGGTCCAGAAAGGAGAGCGGGCTGAGCATCAGCATTCATTGCTTTCTGCTTCCTCACTGTGGGCTGAATGTGAACAGCTGCCTCAAATTCCTGCCACCATGATGGATTACAAACTGTAATTGTAGAATAAAATAAACCTTTCCTCCTTTAAACTGATTTTTGTCAGGTATTTTGTCCCAGCAACAAGAAGGTAAGGGATGCAAACACTAACCCCAGGCACCTCCTAAAGGACTCCTCTCCTAAAATCATCTTGGCTGGCAGAGGAGGAGGATGTGTCATATGACTCTGGGCGGGGCATTCAGACTGAAGAAGCGGTCAGCTACACCATGTACTGCGCATGCATAGGCTGTACATGGACCATAGGTGGGAAGGTACAAGGGGAGTTGGGTGAATTATCTTACTTTTTTTCTTTTTCTTATTTAAAAATATTTTAGAGAGAGAGAGAGAGAGAGAGAGAATTGGAGTATCAGGGCCTCAGCCACTGCAATGGAACTCCAGATGCTTGCACCACCTAGTGGGCATGTGCGACCTTGTGCTTGCCTCACCTTTGTGCATCTGACTTGCATGGGATCTAGAGAGTAGAACATGGGTCCTTAGGCTTTGCAGGCAAGTGCCTTAACTGCTAAGCCACCTCTCCAGTCCATTTTCTTTTTTTTTTATTAAATATTTTTATTTATCTACTTGTTAGCAAGCAGAGAGAGAGGGAGAGAAGAGGGACAAATAGAATGGACATGCCAGGGCCTTTAGCTGCTGCAAAGGAACTCCAGATACCAGCATCAGTCTCTGCTGGGGTGTTGAGATGCTGCCTCCCTCAACAACCCCCTCCACCTTACCGTGAGATTGAGAATTTACATTTCTTACAAGCTCCCAGGTGATGCCACAGCTTATTCTCTGAGCTTACATTTGGGGAGCCAGAGGCACAGAGGAGCCAATGCTTACACTAGAGCCCAGGGCAGCTGGACCCCTGCCTTGCTTGCTGTGGGATCTTTGTCACTTCAGCTCCGCTTAGTCTCAGCCTCTTCCTCTGCAAAACCATGAGGATGGCTAGGTCACAGGACTGATGTGATGGCTCTTTGAAACACAGTGTGGCTGGTCCACAGAAGTGACTCGTGTCAATGGTATAGGATTGTCTTCCCTCTTTTAAAACTTTTTGGTGTGTGTAAGTGTTTGAGTATATGTATACATGTTTGTGTGAATATGGAGACTTGTGTGGGAGTCCTCCTCAGTAACTCTCCACTGAGGAAAGTATGAGTAAGAGTCTCTCACTGAACCCAGGCAGAGATCCCTGATTCAGCTAGACTAGCTAGCTAGTGAGCCGTAGGCGTTGTTCTGTCTCTGCCTCCCCAGTGCCTTGATTAAAGGCATGCACCAGCATGCTTGGCATCTTACATGGGTGTTGGGGGTGCAAGTTCAGGTCCTCATGCTTATATGAAAAGTGCTTTACCTACTGAACCATCTTCCCAACCCCTATATATATGTGTGTGTGTGTGTGTAAGTGTGTATATATGTATATATATGTATGTATATATATATGTATGTGTATATATATGTATGTGTATATATATATATATATATATATATATATATATATATATATATATATGGAGAGAGAGAGAGAGTTTTTTTTTTTTTAGAAAGGGTCTTATTATGTAGTTCAAGCTAGACTCAGTTTCACTATGTAGCCCAGACTGGCACCACACTTGCAATCCTTCTGCCTTAGCATCCCAAGACCTGATATTATAGGCACATAGTACCATGCCTGACTCTCAACTCCTTTTGAAGGATATTCATACAATGCAGGGTCTTTTCTGCCATATGAATTTTGCATTATCACATATATATATCCTGAAGTTATTGCTATTACCAGACATTTAGTAGGTGACGATATAGTGTGAGAGGATTTGATATCATATACAACATTTCACAGAGGAAAGCAGGTGACTTGCTCATGAACCGTCCTTATTAAGTGGCAGAGCTAAGTATTCACACTCAGGTCCTTTCCACACTTGCACTCCATCGTGCTCCATGGGTAGAACATGCTAGAGTATTAAGTCCATTTCTCTACTCATGAGCCATATCTATCTATATAGTTAACACCTCTGAGAAAATTAAGCTGTTATCCTGGGGTTATGAGTGAAAGGGTAGGAGTTTTTGTTTCTTTCTTCTTTTGGTGTGGGTCTTTGTATGTGTGTATGGTGTATCTGTGTGTGTTCATGTGTGTGAGTATGGGATTGTGTGTGCCACTGCATGTGTGGAGGTCAGAGGACCACCTTAAAATGTTGGTCCTTGCCTTCTACCTTGTTTGAGGCAGAGTCTCTCATTTGCTATTTACTGCTCTGTTTGCCAGGCTAGCTGGTCCCTGAGCTTCTGGGAAATTCTCCTGTCTCTGCCTCCCATCTAGCCACAGGCATTGTGGAATTACAGAAGCCTGCCACAGCTGGAGATCCAACCTCAGGCACCCAGGCTTGCACAGTAAGCACTTTTTCCATAGAACAATCTCCCCAGCTCAGTTTTTTTTTAACTTGAGAGAGAGAGAGAGAGAGAGGGAGAGAGAATGGGTGCGCTAGAGCCTTCAGCCTCTGCGAACTCCAGATTCATGTGCCCCCTGTGGCACATGTGTGACATTACTCACTTATGTCACTGTGAGTCTGGCTATGTGGGACCTGGAGATTCAAACATGAGTTCTTAGGCTTCACAGGCAAGTGCCTTAACTGCTAAGCCATCTCTCCAGCCCATTTTTTATTTAAATTACTTTAAAAATATTTATTTTATTTATTTATTAGAGACAGAGAGAGAGAGAGAAAGAGAGGGAGAAAGAATGGGTGTGCTAGGGCCTCTAGTCACTGCAAATGAACTCCAGACACACGCGCCACCATGTGCATCTGGCTTACATGGGACCTGGAGAATCAAATACCTGGGTCCTTAGGCTTCGCAGGCAAGTGCCTTAACTGCTAAGCCATCTCTCCAGCCCCTGTTTTTTGTTTTTTTTTTAAGTCAAGAACTCATTCATCTTGCCAGGCTGCCTTGTATGAGAGGAGCTCAGCAAATTCTTATTACATTCGGAAATGAATTAAGGATTCAGAACAAATGATATCCTTACCTGCCTTAATAATGACTAGGTCTCCCTCTTCAGTGGCCAACATGAAATGCCTCACTGTCATTCATGCACAGCCGTTGGTATTGGTCCCCAACAATTGGTGAACATTCTCTTTAAGTCTTTGATCTGGGACCTTTGCTGAGAAGATCAGCAGTTGTTAGTACCTTTCCTTGCCTGGACAATTAACATTCGTAGTTAGATTCACCAGAATACTTTGGAAAAGTGAACCTTCCATCAATACCTATTATGAATACTTACTAATACTTGTACCCTGAGTGAGGTAACACAAATTTTAAAGGAAACAAAAATCTGTTGCTTACCCATGATTCCTTACTTCTTACATAAAAAATCTGTTGCTTACCCATGATTCCTTACTTCTTACATAAAAATACCCAGCAAGCTAACTGTCATTGGACCAGAAAATACTATGCAGGCTGCTTGGAGAGAAAAATTATTGAGAGTCTTGGTCAGCAGTGGACACAATGAGCTACACAGCAGACCAGCCAGGCAAAATGTGCCCACTGGTACAATAATGGAATGACTATTACGGGATAACCACTGTTCTCTGATAGGATTTCAGGCCTGCTCCTGGAAGGGAATTTATGTCTGGTACTGAAAACACCTAGTCAAAAGCCTATGGCTGAGAGGGTCATAGACCCTGGGCAAGTGGGAAGATATCACTGTTGTTTGTCTCAATGCATATGTTGTACCCATCAAATTGTCCTCTAAATGTTTATGTTTATGATCATAAATTAGTGCTGGTCTCACCTTTGGTCAGAAAAGCTGCTTTTTCCAGTTGATGGTAATGGTCTCCACCCTCATCAAATTACTGAGAATGAATGACTATGGAGTGTTTGGTGGACTGTTATCACCCCCTTTAAGGCCAGAGAATGGGAAAGAGTGCTTTGGATCTGAGGGAGAAATTCCCTACTTCTGGGCATTATATAGTTAAGAAACAGAAACTGCATTGTTGACTAGGAATGGGCTGTGACTCTGGAGTCCAGGGCTCTGGGAGATCAGCAAGAAACATTGTTGCTGGCTAGAGGTAGTTACAAATGATTCTCTACAATAGTTTACCAGTAGCTCATCATGAATGGTGGAGGGCAAAAATGGTGGAGAGATGACTTAGCAGTTTAGGCTCTTGCCTAGGGTGTCTAAGGACCCAGGTTCAATTCCCCAGAACCTACATAAACCAGATGCACATGATGACACATACAACCGGAGTTAATTTGCAGCAGCTAGTGGCCCTGGCATACTAATTCTCTCTCTCTTTCTCATAAATAAACAAACAAATAAAAATATTAAAGAAACAGAAGTGGGACTAGTTGGAAAGAAGAAGGGGTTCAGTGAAAAGGGGCAGAGCAGGGGGACAAGAAAAGATAATAGAGGGGAGTATGGTCAAAAATACATTGATATAAATGTATAAAAACTGCTAATACAAATATCTCCAGCAAATAAGAACAGACAATTGCTGTGAGGAAACTTATGGGATGGATTGTCAGGGTTGGAAGGGTGAAAACAGATGGCTTAGAGCCGGACTCTGCCTGTGCAACCATCCAAAAGATGGAAGGGAAACTGCTTCCTGTTGTCTGGCATTCCTGAGAGCAGAGGGGCTTTCCAAGGAGACGTCAAGAAATAGCAGTGAGAGGTATGGCGGCGGCACATGGAGTACGGACGCTGAAGAGGTAGTGACCTTATGCTGTTTCTGTTAAAGTCACTGGAGGTCACTGCTTCCTACCTTGGCACAGCTCCGTCTTTTACCCACTCCAGATTTAAATTTCATATGTTTCACAAGTATTTGGGAAGATAATGAAAAAAATTTCCAAAGATAACTATTTCTAGCAATCCTGTCAACATTCAACTAGTTAATGACTACACATCTGAATTGTTAGGACCTGGAACTTACCTGCTCTTCTTCTGAGTAATTCCCCATAACAATAATGCAGACCATTACAGCAATTTTATGTCTACATTTTGTAAGATCAGTAGGCAGGTGACATTCATGACTTCCTAACATTGCATGAACATGGTATTGTTTATTTGATATTGGGTGGGTGAGAATGAGATAGATGACAGTTACATTTGAGCCACTAGACCAAGAATAATTTTTTTTAATTTTTAAAAATTAATTAATTAATTTGACAGAAAGGTGTGGGGAGAGAGAGAGAATGGGCGTGCCAGGACCTCCAGCCACTGCAAACGAACTCCAGACGCTTGCGCCCCCTTGTGCATCTGGCTAACGTGGGTCCTGGGGAATTGAGCCTCGAACTAGGGTCCTTAGAGTTCATAGGCAAGCGCTTAACCACTAAGCCATCTCTCCAGCCCCCAGTATTTTTTTTTAATGGGACACAGAGTGGCCTCTTAGGATTCCCATTCCTGTTTTTAAAATTTTATTTTTATTTATTTGAGAGAAGAGAGAGAGAGGTACACTCAAACACACACACACACACACACACACACAGAGAGAGAGAGAGAGAGAGAGAGAGACAGAGAAAGACAGAGAGATAATGGGTGAGACAGGGCCTTCAATTACTGCAAACGAACTCCAGATGCATGCACCACCTTGTGCATCTGGCTTACATGGCTCCTGGGGAATCGAACCTGGGTCCTTTGGCTTTGCAGGCAAGTGCTTTAACCACTAAGCCATCTCTCCAGCCCAGGAAGAATGTCTAATGGTGTGACATAGGACATGAGATACATAAAGGGAAAAACTTTGACTTTAGCTCAGCCTCCAAATAAAAAAAAAAAACAAAAAAACTGATGTTCCTCAGTCTTCTCTCCTATCCCCACGTGACAGCAGTAGAGTGCAGGAGGCAGACAGAATATTCAGATTAGAGAGAAAGCTCACTGTTTGGAGAACATGTAAGACAGATGCTGGGAGATAAATCATTTATGTAGAAATGAGTTGATGGAGATGAGTCTTGAACTTTAATTGCATTGCATGTGAAGACATTAAAAGGGTTTGAAAATAATTTAAACAGCACTTACTCAAGCAATGCTCATTTTAGCACAAATGGCCACAGGACAAGCATGCTGGGTGGCATAGTGTCAGATGAAGAGAACCTGGAGGAAGAGGAGTCCAGGCCACATGTGCTCTGAGCATTGGTTTCATCTTAGTAAGAGGTTTCTCTTGGCCATGGCAACAAAGCTAGTCCGTGTCCCAAACACTGGGCCCACCTGGCAGCAATTAGAGCAGAGACACGTGGAACATGATATTCAGACTAACTGAGGCAAGCAGAGTGAATAGCCTTTCCTCCTCTTACTTGAAGTGAGTGAAAGACGAGGCATGTAAGTAAAAAGAAAGTCCATTCATTTCTCTTACGTATGACATATTCCCCTAAGAATGCAAGAGAAGGCATAGCATATCCAAATGTATACTTTGTGCTTAGATTTGGACTCACATGTAAGCCAGTCATTTGTTTGTGAGTTTTTTACTTGGAAGTTCTGTCAAATTTCATTATGGCTTTAGTTCTCAAGAGATATTTGTAACAAAACACAAATTTGTAGTATGTCAAGTTTGGTTTTTTTTTTTATCAGAAGAAGCGAGCAGATTAAAAATTGGTTTTTGACTTTCTTTTTATTTTATTGATTTGAGAGTGACAGATAGAGAAAGAGGTAGAGAGAGAGAATGGGCGAGCCAGGGCCTCCAGCCACTGTGAACGAACTCCAGACGTGTACGCCCCCTTGTGCATCTGGCTTACGTGGGTCCTTCCTGGGGAATCGAGCCTCGAATGGGGGTCCTTAGGCTTCACAGGCAAGTGCTTAACCGCTGAGCATCTCTCCAGCCCAGTTTTTGCCTTTTTAAAATCTCTCACAGAGAATTTTGCTTTTCAGTTTAATTCAACATATGGTTACTGAGCACTCACATACCTGTAATCATGTTAAATGTTGGGGTATAAAGATAAATGAGACCTACCTATCACATCTTCTTTCATACCTTGCATAATAATAATTTAAAAATAAATAACAACTTTAGTTGAAGAAAAAGTACATTAAATACCGTTTTTCAGGGCTCAGTGGCTAAGGTGCCTTCAAAACCTAATGACCTGGGTTTGATTCCCCAGTGCCCACGTAAGACCACGTAATGCACAAAGTGGCACATGCATCTGGAGTTCGCTTTCAGTGGCTAGAGGCTGTGGCGTGCCCATTCTCTCTCTCTGCATACAAATAAATAAAAATATTAATTTTTTATTACAAGGTTCCTTATTAAAATGTGTGTATGTATCTTAATAGTTATATTAGGGTTTTTTTTGTGTGTGTAGATGGGAGCAGAGCAAGAAGTAGAGACTCTGCATTTTCTTTTTTGTTGTTGTTGTTATTTTTTTGGTTTGTTTTTGAGGCAGGGTTTCACCCTAGCCTAGGCTGACCTGGAATTCACTATGTAGTCTCAGGGTGGCCTCAGACTCATGGCGATCCTCCTACCTCTGCCTCCCGAGTGCTGGGATTAAAGGCATGCACCACCACACCTGGCCAACACCATGCTTTTAAAAAAGAAAGTATTGAAGTCTAATTTTTTATTTTGTTTTGTTTTTGGGGGGTAGGGTTTCGCTCTAGCCCAGGTTGACCTGGAATTCACTATGTAGTCTAAGAGTAGCCTTGAACTCATGACAATCCTCCTACCTCTGCCTCCCGAGTGCTGGGATTAAAGGCGAGCGCCACCACACCTGGCTTTGAAGTCTGATTTCTAAGAAGGCTCAAAAATATTTCTGTGTGACACTGTTAGTTTTCTTTATGAACATTTTCTCACTGTCAACTGAGACCATGGTTATAAAGGAAAAAAAGTCACCTGAGTAATCCGGGTTCAGCGGGTCAAAGGGTGGCCCCTTCAGTCTGATTGTTGCTTTAAAGCCCAGTTCTGTCACTGTCTGCAGGCAGTGTGAGAACCCAGACTTTACAAGTGAAGTCTTGCCTGGTTTCTTCCTTTCTACAAGGTTTGCAAGACAAACTAGCCAGTTTTTCCTATGTCTCAATCTCTGTCTGTCTGTCCTTCTGTCTCTCTTTCTCTATGACCTTTCTTATCTGTAACTGTGGCTGAATACAAAGTGTACATTATTTCTGTGGCCATGTTGGTGCAAATCTCATAACTTACTTCCAAGGGCCCTAGTCTCACCACTCCTGGTTGGATATGAAGTATCATGTCCGATATGATTTTGTTCACAGCCTTCAGTGGTCAGATTATGAAATCATAAGTCCTCAATAAAAATGTCTGTGGGCTGAGTATAGAATCCACTGGGAATGACTAGGAAACATGAGATCTGTTCCTCATTTTCCAAAGTCTTACTCCATGACTAGACAAAGAGATTCCATTGTTCGCTGGTGAACACTTTGTTGGCTGGAGACCTAAAAATTCCTATGGAGTGGAAAAAAAGTGGCCACAGTCACACATCACCACCTCCACCACCACCACAAGAATCCCAAGACCATGGGCCCCATACTGGCATAAATGCCATCAGTGGTCATCTGAGAACCCAGGAACCCCAATGACTTCCACTCATTAAATGCTAAGGAATGCTAGTCCCTGTGTGGGCTCCAGCAGTGTTTCAGGGTAGGGACTAAGAAGTGGAGAAAATATTCTCCCTGTTCTCCCAGAGGAAGAAACAGCAGACATGTTGAAAGGCTTTAGACATACATGAGTTCTTGGCCCATAGGGCTGTGCTTACGTCACACTGGGTAATTGAATAATGTTAACTTGAGGGAAGATCCAATTGTCAGGGCCACCATATAGGCTTAACAACATTCTTTAAACATCATAGACTGTCTCTAGTATATATTTTTTAAATCTTGGAATTATTAGATTCCATAATTCGAGGAAACAAATAAAAGAGTATCAGTTTGGGGAGATTCTGTTCTGTCACTCTGTGGATGACTTATGAAGTATATGGCTCTGTGTTAGAAAAACCATAGATGCCTTCCTGAGGGACCATATTGGACTGCGTAGCTCAGGTAGAATGGCAATTAGGCCTATTCCAGAGTGACTCACAGTGCTAAGCACACCAGCACATACACATCTGTGAGCCTGGAGTTTCTCTACACATAGTGGACTGCTTCACAGGGAAGTGAACATTCTCAATAAAGAATACCATATGAGGGGCTGGAGGGATGGCTTAGTGGTTAAGGCATTTGCCTGCAAAGCCAAAGGACCCAGGTTCTATTCCCCAGGACCCATGTTAGGCAGATGCACAAGGGGGCGCAAGCATCTGGAGTTAGTTTACAGTGGCTGGAAGCCCTGGTGTGTCCATTCTCTCTCTTTCTCTCTCAAATAAATAAATAAAAATAAAATATATCAAAAGAATACCATATGAGTAAGGGGTGCCTTTGGCCTAGTCCTCAGAGAAGCTTGTCTTGACCCCCAAGGCCTCAGGTGCTTTGAACCATCTTCTTGGACTTCCTTTCCCCCAGAGCACAGAGCTCAGTGGCTTGTAAACCATCTATCTTTTTCTAACTCCACCAAGGCAGGGACTAAGGTGTTTTTACTCACTATTGAGTCCTCAGAATCTAGTATAGTATTTGGCACAAGGTTAACACTAAACAAACAAATCAGAAATCCTGTGAATGAACTTGTACCATCATTCCAGATTTAGGAGCTGTGGTATTACTGGGTGAATCAGAAAATTTGTTCCTGTTTTGTCAACTTGCATTTCTGCTCATTTCCCTTCACTATTATAAAAGTAAAGGAAGCCTATCAATCTATCATCTATTTATCTATGTGTATCTAATGTGTATGTGTATGGACATACACACATGTATATGGTTATAGTCACATGTATATATGTTGTCCATATATATTCTGTATATATGTGTGTGTGTATATATACATATGTGTATATACACATGCACACGCATACCTGTATGGGTATATGTATGAGACAAAACCATAAAAGTAAGCAGTAAATTGAGACAAATATATGTAGCAAATATGATAATTCATTAATGTCATCATTGTGCAGTGGGCAATATCAAGTAACTAGAATTAACAGAGAAACCAAGCATACTGCGTCAATGTTGACAAGAACCTGTTCTGGTATAGTACGACTGCATTTGGGATTTTCTTGTGGCGTTTACAAAATGTCACCCTCAGTGATGCTAATAATTGGTTCACAGCCTGGCCATTGAGTTTTTAAAAGTTCCCAGGCACCTTAGTTTGGACAGGATACTATTAAAAAATATTGCTGGGTAGCTTAAACAACATAAGTTAATCTTTTTAAGAGTTCTAGAGGCTAGAAGTCCAAGATCTTAGGCTGACAGGGTTGGCTTCTGGTGGGGCTTCTCTTCCTTGTCCTGCAGGTGGCTTCCTCCTCATACAGGCTCTCCCTTCCCTGCTTCCCTCCCTCCCTCCCTCCCTCCCTCCCTCCCTCCCTCCCTCCCTCCCCCATCTCTCTGTATTTCCAGGGAGAGATCTCTGATGTCACTTCTTATAAGGACATCAGTCCAGTTGGATTAGGGTCCCACTCTTATGACCTCACCTAACCTGAATTACCCCTTCACAGGCACTATGTCCAAATATAGTCAAGTTGTGCTTTAGGGCTTTGACATGAATTTGGAGAGGACAAAAGTTATTCTGGGGCTGAAGAGATGGCTTAGCAGTTAAAGCGCTTGCCTTCAAAGCCGAAGGACCCAGGTTCGATTCCCCAGGACCCACGTAAGCCACAAGGTACACAAGGTAATGCATGCATTGTAGTGGCCAGAGGCCCTGGTGTGCCCATTTTTTTTTTTTTTGTCTCTCAAATAAATAAAAAAGTCATTCTGTCAAATCAGGTAATTATAAAGTGGAGCAAATGTTGCAAACCCAGGTCTCGGAGTAGACAGCACATTGAGCAGATTTTGCTATTTTGTGAGGAAGTGGACCTTCCCTGTGGTCTCACCAACAGACAGGTATGGAGGATAACCAAAGATCCTTGTAGGAGGAATGGGATTAAGATTTTACCTCTACATTTTTTGTTTTTATGTATGTGTGGTGAGTGTGCATGTGTGTGTATATGTGTGCATGTGTGTTCATATGTGTGTGCATGTGTACATACTTGTGTATGGAGGCCAGGAGTTGATGTCAGCTGTCTTTCTCAGTCACATTCCACCTTAGTTTTTATTACTATTATTTTTTATTTATTAGAGAGAGAGAGAGAGAGACAGAGAGAGAGAGAGAGAAGGGTATATAGAGAAAGAGAGAGAATGGGCACATCAGGGCCTCCAGCCACTGCAAACAAGTACCACCTTGTGCATCTGGCTTACATGGGTCCTGGGGAATCAAACCTGGGTCCTTAGGTTTCACAGGCAAGTGCCTTAACCACTAAGCCATCTCTCCACCTTAGTTTTTGAGAAAGGGTCTTTCATTGAACTTGGAGCTCACTTATTTGGCTAGACAAGCTAGCCAGCAAGCCCCAGGGATCCGCCTGTCTCTGCCTACCCAGTGCTGGGATTACTCCCAGCTTTTATGTGGGTTATGGGGATCTGGATTCAGGTTCTCAAAGTTGCATGGTAAGCACTTTATCAATGGAGTCTTCTGCTACTTAATTTGTTTTAAATTTATTTGAGAGAGAGAGAGAGAGAGAGAGAGAGAGAGAGAGAGAGAAAGGATGGGTGTGCCAGGGCCTCCAGTTGCTGCAAACAAACTCCAGATGCATAGGCCATCTTGTGCAATTGGCTTACATGGGTCCTGGGGAATCAAACCTTGGCCCTTTGGCTTTGCAGGCAAATGCCTTATCCGCTAAGCCATCTCTCCAGCCCCATCTGCTACTTTTTTGAGATTCAGTTTTCAAATGAGTTGAAGCTCTACCAATAGGAAAAGATCATGTAGGACCCCAAGAAGAATGCTCATGAAAAAAGGTGGAATGTGGTCATTTGGGCCCAATACGAGGCCGTATTTACAGCAATAATTACAAAAACTGACTGGCTGCTCCAGGATGTATACTCAAAGTAATTTTACTGTCTGGCTTAGGTGATTAATAGTCCCATCAGGTTGACAGGGACTTGGAGAGAATTAATTCTTCAGTGGAAAGACGGGCAATGTGCTGGCAGAGAACAAACATACTCATCCTTCTTCCAGCTAATGTGTGAACTCCGTCAGGCCAACAACTCCTCTTGGCTCTATGGGTCCAACTTTCTTTGAAGACATTACCAACGTGGTTAATTATCAGTTCACTGCACTCTTTGCAGCTGAGGCTTAGCCTGAACTGCTAGTTTTCTTGTCGCCAAAGCATTTTCTTGGACTTGTGAGTGATAATTCACCGAAATGTGGCAAAGTTTTTATGCACAAGTACCTTCCATGTGTTGAAAGAAAAAGCTAAGAGGTGCCTTGGCCATGGTGTGCAGCCTTCAGGTCCTTGAGCAGTGGAGGGAGGCTACTGGCATCAGTGCTGGAAGAGGGGACTCGATCCAAGTTTCAACAACCCTTGCAGTCCTTGCATGTTCTCAGTGAGTCTGAGTGAGCTTCATTTCAGATGTGGTGAGAAGCTGAAATGGAAACTATTACATCAAAACATTTCATTTGGTGTGTGTGGGGGGGGGGCATTTGGAAAAATCCTAATTTTTTTTAAAGGAACAAAGAGAAGTTGATGAAAGGATTTGAGGTTATAATGACCAAAGTCGTCACTGCCTCCTTTCCCTCCCCCACCCTTCCTCCAAAATGGAGAAAAGAAATAAAGACAGAGCAATGTCTTGAATATTATAAGCCTGGCAGGCCAAGCTTTTAGCTAGGATAGCGTGTAGTTGTAATACCTTTTAATTACCGTTGTATAATTATAAATAGGAAAGAAATTAAAAGATGAAGATGTGGTTTGTAATGAAATTACCATAAATACCATGGCAAACTTTAAAGTCATCACAAAAATTCATAATACAAAAACATGAATTGGAGGTTGACTTCTCCCAAAACTAGAAATTAAAATTTTGTGGATTCGTGGTCTTCCTTGTTAGCTTGGTATTTCCTCCTCAGTACACAAAAGCACTATTAGTCATGCAGACATAAACAGACCTTTGAGGAGTCAGAGCCCTGGTTGGCAAGTCTTCTGTTCCCCAAGCACTTGGCCAAGCTGACATAGAAATGACTTGGGTCCCAGAGACAAATGGTGAGAAACATCAAAAGAAATCTAGTCCAACTGCCTGGGCGTTTTTGATTACTTCTCCTTTTAGAGGCAAACATGTGTTTCATTTGTGCTGTATGAGTTTATCATAAAGTCTTTGAAACCCATTTTACTTCCCACTGAACTGACAAATTTTCATGATTGAGGATGGGGGATCATGATTGCAACCTTTGCATTAGTCCTGGGCCCAGCAACCTAAGCTAATAGATCTGAATGCTTAGATAGATTACATCATCTTCTAGCAACACAGGTTAGCTCCTGTTTGTTGAAATACTGTTATTGAGGTCAATACCATGCGGTCCATTTCCTAAGCCCGTTCCTTAGCTGTACACTCAGATTTCTTGTAACTGTGAACCCTTGATGATCACACAGGAGATCATGTAAGTGGGTTTGATTTTTGTTGTTGTTGTTGCAATCCTTTCTCTGACATTGTGACAGTGTTTAACATGTGTCCTGTTGATAGTGACTTGTGCCCCCGCTTTGTGGATATGAGATTTTCCTTTTTCTCAACTAAAAACAAATATGTTGTCATTTCTTTACTATCAGTAGCTTATATGCTTAGCACAAATCAATGAAGAGAGGTCATTTTTTTTTTTTTTTGCCGCCATTGAGAATATGAGGGTATGCTATGGTGGCTACCTAGTGAAACAGTGGTAAATTATAGGAAATCAGTGGAAAATTTGTTTACTAACATGGATAATGATGACCCATGATCTGACCATTGAAGATGTCTGAACAGGAAAATGACATGATGAAAGTGGTACTGAGGATAAATTTAAAGAGGAGTGAATAGGAATCAGGTCACTGCTTGCCCTGTTGACTCTGTGGGGGAAAGCCTAAGAATATAACATAAACACAATAAATGTCCTAATACAGGGAAAGAGGAAATATCAGAAATAGCAAAAAGAATTGATCAGTCATTAAAAACATCCAATTGGTAATATTAGGTAAGAAGTCAATAGACAAATTCAAGAACGCAATAAAGGGACTGGCAAGCAGGTCGTTCACCCTGGATAAAGTAGTTAATGAGCCAGAAGCCTCATGCCTTTACTCATAAGCAAGGATGGTAAAGAGATATAGGCAGGGCATGTAGCTAAGTTGGTAGAGTGCTTTCCTAGCATGCACGAAGCCCTGGGTTTGGTCCCCAGCACTGCATAAAAGAGGATGTGGTAGTTCACAACTGCAATTTCAGCACTTAAGGATAGAAGTGGAGGCAAGAGGACCAGAAGCTCAAGGTCATCTCAGCCTCATAAGTTCAAGGTTGTCCATGGTTGCATAGGAAGTTTGGAGCCAGTCTGGGCTATAAGAGAGCCTGTCTCAAAAAAAAAAAAAAAAAAAAAAAAGATGAGACATCAAAATAGAAGCCTCAATATGATGGAAGTCTCAGAATGAGAAGGAATAAATATGGTAATTAGGAATTCTTTTAAGAATGTGTGGCAACATATATAGAAATATAGACAAAATCATCAGATTGAGTTTCTTTTTAATGTTAACAATAGAGATTAAAAAAGCAATAAGACACATTTTAGGACTTCAGAAGGAGAAGAGAAAATTCTAAAAGATTCCTGAGAAAAATTAAAAATGGTCTTGAGAGGAGCAAGACTTTGTGGTAGCAACACTAGACACTAGGATTCAGTGCAATTAGTCATTCACAGCATGGGGAAGTGGGTCCCTGGGTTCTATACCCAGATCGATTATCATTAAAATACAAGGGGTAAAATGTAGGTCTTGGGCTGGAGAAATGGGTTAGTGGTTAAGGTGCTTGCCTGCTAAGCCAAAGGACCCAGGTTCAATTCCCCAGGACCCATGTAAGCCAGATGAACAAGGTGGCACATGCATCTGGAGTTCGTTTGCAGCAGCTGGAGGCCCTGACATGGCCATTCTATCTCTCTCTCTCTCTCTCTTAAATAAACAAATAAAAATAAAATATTTTTTAAAATGCAGGTCTTCATAGGTATGCAAGGTGTGAGAATGACTGTACTATAAACATATGTTTTGAAATGCCTTTGAAGGACAAGAGATCACTCTGAGAGGATGCTAACAATGAGGGAAGTATATCAATCAGTTACTGGCCAGGAAAGCAGAAATCACATTATTCATCCTGTCTGAACTTTATTATTATTATTATTATTTATTTTTGTGAGGCAGGGTCTCACTCAAGTCCAGTCTGACCTGGAATTCACTCTGTAGTCTCAGGCTGGCCTTGAACTCATGGCAACCATCCTCCCACAGACTCCAGAGTGCTGGGATTAAAGGCCTGGGCTACTACATACACCCAGCTCAGGTCATTCATCCTGGAAGGCACCTAATGCATACAGCAGATTACAAATATGTTTGGAGGGACAGAAGAAAAAGAGCTCTATCCACTCAGGGAGCTGCCAATGCACCTGGCTGGAGCCTGTGGAGGCTGTCTACCATTGCTGCCACCACTGTTGGAGGTGCCCAGTCAGTTCTGCTGGGCCCACAAGGCCACCGCCACCAGCCATTAGAAGGGTGTGGCTGCTACTGGGCAGAAGCCCCCAGTGCTGGGGCAGCTGAGTGCTGACATCTAAAGTCTGATTAGGTTTTGTCAAGTTCTGCCCATAGCAGGTACCTTCACCTGATTAAGAGGTGGAAAGGGCATTAGGCTCTTCCGTCTGCTATCACACAAAACATAGCAAAGGGTTGTGGCTTTCTTCATTCCCCTGTATTGATTTGTTACAATGGAAGATCTGGTCTTGGAATTAATGCTAAATGAGAAAAACAAATTCTTATCTAAATAAGGGAACAGTGGGTTGGCAAGATGGTTCAGTGGTTAAAGGTACTTGTTTGCAAAGCCTGGTGGCCTGGGTTTGATTCCCCAGTACCCATGTGAAGCCAGACACAAAAAGTGCCACATGCCCCTGGAGTTTCTTTGAAGTGGCAAGAGGCCCTTGTATGTCCATTCTCCCTCTCTCAAATAAATACGTATTTAAACAATAGGGAAGAGAGAGTAAAGAAAGTCACATCCATTGTAATCTCAGGTTCACCTTCCCAATACCTTCTCTTATTCCCCTGTACCCCATGTGGTATCTTAATTTTGGCCTTTTGTCCTCCAGAGTGAATCTATCTATCTATCTATCTATCTATCTATCTATCTATCTATCTATCTATCTTAAAATTTTATTTATTTATTTATTTGACAGAGAAAGAGAGAGAGAGCGAACAAGTGAGAGACAGAGAGAGAGAGACAGAGAGAGAGAGACAGAGATAAAATGGGCACGCCGGGGCCCCCAGCCACTGCAAACAAACTCCAGATGAGTGTGCCCCCATGTGCATCTGGCTTACATGGGTCCTGGGGAATTGAACCTGGGTCCTTTGGCTTTGCAGGCAAATGCCTTAACTGCTAAGCCATGACTCTAGCCGTAAATAAAATATATGTGCACATACTAGTGTGGGTGACTATAGGGAGGGAAGGTTTTAGAAGTGGTGCAGATGAACACAGGAATATGCTCAATAAAAAAAAAGAGGTGGACCTTGCACCACCTGAGACAATTTGCCACACTTGTGTTACATGATTAACTCTTTTACATTTGAGATTTGAATAAAAAGGTCTTTCTTATTTCAACTCACACTTCCTTTGAATTCTAGAAGGATTATATATCCTCTGTCCCTGCCAGTTGAGGTTTTTACTTTTAAAGCATTATCTGTCTATAAAGTTTGTTTTATGATCATGTTTAGATTATAATTTCATAATTTGTTGAACTCTTCATATTACATAAGGTATATTAGCAAACACATTAGCAAATACATGTATTGCTAATACATATTATATAATTTATTTTCTTTATATATGTATATATTTTATTTATTTGACAGAGAGAGAGAAAGAGGGTCAGATAGAGAGAGAATGGGTACACCAGGGCCTCTAGCCACTGCAAACAAACTCCACACACATTAGCCACCTTGTGCATCTGGCTTAAGTGGGTACTGGAGAATCGAACCTGGGTCCTTAGGCTTTGCAGACAAGCACTTAAACTGCTAAGCCCAATATTATATAATTCATATTAGCTTTAAAGAAATAGTTTTAAGTCTTTTGGGGGAGGGCGTTTCAAGGTAAGGTCTTGCTGTATCCCAGGCTGACCTGGAATTTACTATGTAGTCTCAGGCTGGCCTCAACTCACAGTGATCCTCTTACCTCTGTCTCCCAAATGTTGGGATTAAAGGTGTGCACCACAACACCTGGCTTAAGTATTTTCTTATTTTTTTTAGTTTAGGGTACTTTCTGACCTATATAAGTATGGGGTGTTTATATAGTAAAATATGTAGTAGTGTTCTATTCTTTTCAGTTTACCTGAGTTAGAAAGTAGGTCTTCTTCTTCAGGAAGGAGACCTACTTCCTATATACATTTGTTATATAGTCTATATGCTCTTCATCTATAAATCCCAGCAGTTGTAATTTAGTAGAGATATGGATAGTCTCGGTTTGAAGTCTTCCCTAGTCTACTTTCTGCCGCAGATATTGGTCCTAGGGAACAGCTGGTATCAATGGTGAAAATTTCACAGGGTGCACTTCGGTCTTCTCTCATTCATTCATGCCCTTCAATGAAAGGTGCATTGGAGAGCTCCTCTGGGGAAATGCTCTGAAGGTTGGCAAGATAACGAATAGGGGAATGATAATTATGGTTCACAGCCTTCAGCCTTAACAGTGGATGTAATTCAAATGGTTGTTTAGCACGTGGATGTTTGGTAGTTTGCAGTTGTTAATTCCTGCAATTTTGCTTGAGTGCCAACATTTGAGGCTCCAGTTCATCTCCATGTCCTTTGCTGACTGGTCCCTGATGGTTTCTTTACTAGCTTCTAGTGGCTGCTCCACTAAGTCACCATATCTTTGTGGCTGAAGCAGCACGAATGAATCCCGTTTCTGTGCTGGAGGTCAGCTGCATGCGGTGACTTTCCCAGAGCGAATACTGAGAGGTCTTCAGGGCTGGTTCCTTTTGGAGACTAAGGGGAGAATCTCTTTCCTTGTCCCTTTCAGCTCCTAGTGGTTGCTTGTATTGTTTGGCTGTGAAGCTTTGCCCAGTCCTCAGAGTGCCTTGCTCCAGTCTCTGCTTCCATCGTTACAACTGCTCCTGGGATTGGTTCCTCCAGTGTCAATTTGTAAGGACCTTGTCATAATAGCAGGTCCGTTGGGGCCATCCCGGATCACCTCCCTGGCTCAGCTTCCTTCGCTTGATCACAACTGCAGTTTTTTAAAATATATTTTTTGCTATTATTTAATGCAACACTTGCAAAGTCCAGAGATGAGGATGTGGACATATTTGGGAACCATTTAGCATGACCAATTTCTTAACCTCACATTCTGAGCCTTCATCCCCCAGCGCTGTGGGGCTTCCACTTGCACTTTTGTGGTAAACATCCTCTTGGTATGCCTGGGGCCAAACCAAGCCTACCAAGCCTCAGCTTCCTTCAGGGCTGGACATGTCCGCCCACATTATGGAGTTAATGCTTGTCCTTGGGTTCTTTTCCTGCTCATGAACCCAGGTCATGCAGCCTCCAATCCTAGAAGACTGCATTGGTGTTCTTCCATTATTAGCCAAAGGGGATGGTATACTTCCGGGTGGACTGACTCTTGGAGTCACAATGATTCCTCAACAGTCATGGATTCCACATCCTTGGATGTAGGCATGAGCTATTATCCAGTGCCAGTTCTTCCCACCTGCTGTTAGGCACATTGCAATCATAGTATGATTGATTGCTGACCACTCTTTCTTGGGGACCAGGAACACAGCTGACCCTATCTTGCTTTGTTATAGCTTCTACCACCTCTCTCTTCACTGGGAGTCCATCCTTCCCTGAGGCCAGGTTCTTAGGACGTGACAGCTTGCAACCAAACTGTGAATACTGTTTTAGGAAATATCTCAGAGCAGGTTTAGTTTTTTAAGATTTTATAGAGGTCTGAAGGTATGACATGGTTAGAGTCAGTCCATCTGGGGTCTATGGAAATGAGATGGCAGTGATAGACTACCTTTCTCCTTAGGGTCCATCCTTACTCTACAAAGTAGTTATCCACTGCCATATATCAATTAGTTGTAAATTGAGCAGCTTAAAATAACATAGGCTGGAATTCAGATCTGTCCCCAGTGACACCCCTCCACCCTTGCCTGCTAGGGGCTGAAGCTACAAACTCAATTTGAATAAAACCCGAGTCTATGGGGGACGTATATTCAAACTACCACACCAACCGACCAATCAGTTCAACCTAACCGACCCCATGCTGAATATTTCTCAGATTTCAATTTTCATCCTTCTCCACAATCTGTTACTGTTTCCTTTCCAAATTTCTCATAACAGTTTTAAAATATTTTGTCTAGAATTTTCCAGCAACATCACTTAGGAAGGCATCTCCATAGGAGCTACGTAACTGTACACCCTATGAAATATATTGCTTGAAAAGGTACTGGAGTAGGTGGGAAAAGAACAAAAACACCTGTGGTGACTCGCTGATTCAGAACAACTCTAAATTTTATATCGCTCCACAGGAGTCAAAAGAACAGAGAGGCCAGGCGTGGTGGCACACACCTTTAATCCCAGCACTCGGGTGGCAGAGGTAGGAGGACTGCAGTGAGTTTGAGGCCACCCTGAGACTATATAATGAATTCCAGATCAGCCTGAGCTAAGACCCTAGCTCGAAAAACAAAAACCAACCAACCAACCAAACAAAAACAAAGAGAAAAGAGCTTGATGGACCAGGTTTAAATCCCAGCCT